>JBCEWB010057024.1:1136-13879 GCA_039654565.1 Peronia peronii
TTTTGTGTTTTCCCCTGTTGCCCCCCCCCCCCCCCCCCCCCCCGCCTTTTTTTTGTGTGTGTAAAAGCATATCACGCCAGTATGTCTTTCCACTAATATCTAAATGTTGCAAATTCAGTATGGTTGACTATTTTGAACATGTGATTCTTGTATATGCTCACATCAATGGGATTTTGATATACACCTAAGATGACGGCGATCCACATAGGAAGCCGTATATTACTTAGGCCAATACCCATCTTTTTCTAGTTTCACTGTACAGTCTTTGATTATCCAAATTTATATACACATTTTGATATGCCTTTTATAACTTTACAAGCAGCATTCTATTTTAAAAATATCCACTTTGATCAGCTTTTTGAAGTGTAAACCTGCACACCGTGCTAGGCACAATATAGCCGTAATCGTGCTGATGTGCCGTTAAATCCCAACACAAACAAATGATGCTGACTTCATAGCGCTGTAAACATCTTGATGCTCATGCCAAATATTGCCAACATTTCATCACTCAATCAGTGGAATTTGACAAATTCTTGACAATATTCCAGTAGACTTGGAATCACAATGACAAGTTAAGTTAATGGTCATGAAAGCAAAAAGGGACGGTAAAAATTTCATCCACAGATTAAACATCATCATCCACTGTGTTGAAACAAATATAAGATGAAATGGGACCTTGGCTATCTACAGGTCCTCTAAAAAAATAAATAAACAAAGGCTTAAACATGTCAGTTAAGCAATCTAAATGACATACCACAGATGTGCATAAATGTTCATATTATGTTTCAAAACCTACATAAACTATAATCTGAACGTTCCATGCGTCCTCTTAAAACAAACATATAAACAAAATACATCACAGATAAGCATCAATGTTCATATTGAGATAAAAATGCATAAGTATACTATAAAGTGAATGTTCTGTTATAGGATATGTTTATTTGCAAATACTGAAGCTGTATATTTTGGTCCAGATTTGAAAAGCTGAATCTAGACTTTTTGGACATTGAGAAAGGCTATCTTGACATTATTGCCCTGTATGCTGAGGAACTAGAAATGATGCATCATGTAAGTTGTTTTCTTCGGACAACAAGATCTAGATTTTCATCAGAATCACTTTATTTATCATCAAAATTTGCTTGTCTTCATTTTTCATTTTCATAGAAGTTATCAAACACTGTTGGATATTGTAATATGAAAGGTAGTCTGTCACTTTAAATAACATTAAATCTTATTCTGAATGATGGATATTCAAGATCATCTAAGATTTTTACAGAATTGTTTCTATTGTTATGAAGGGATGGGAATTCCGTGGTTAGGGCTATACTTCATTATCAAGTTGTTTTTTTTTGTTTGTTACGCACAATGTATTAGTAAACGTATGTAGACCGTGCTAAAAGCTACATAGCCATAATCAGACTGATGAGCCGTTAACCCTGTGACTACCAAAACTACAACTAAGGTAATTTGAGACATCAGTCCAAATATTTAGATTTGGCTGCTACAACTTTCGTCAAATTAAACAAAGATACTACTGGTAACAAAGATATCTGGAATTGAAATCCCAACACAACAACAGCAATAGCACAATGTTACATCAGGTTGGACCGGTGGGAATTAATGATGTATGTCTTGTCCATACTCTATCTCTGACAGGACCTGGGATAATGAAGAGTAGGCTTACTTTGTTCGTGGTCTTTCATGTTTCATGGTAACATTCAGAAAAGCACTGACAAAAATATGGTAATGGATGGGTATCTAGAGGACTGGAGGGTCAGAGCGTCAGGGCGGGTGTTTGTGTCACCTGTGACCACATCATGTCAAACTGGACCAGTCTGATCCAAAATTGGCAGATTTCTTCTGGACATGAAGCTGCTTATTTTATGGTTCAAATTGGTGCAATCTGACATGATGCGGACACAGGTGACACAAACACCTGCCGTGACGCACTGACCCTCCAGTCGTCTAGACCCCATCCAGTACCATATTTTTGCCAGCGCCTTTCAGAATGTTCCCATGAAATATGAAAGACCATGAACAAAGTAGGCCTGGGACCTCCAGTCCTATAGGTTTAAAGTGCTAATTTAGTTATTTTTTCAAAAAGTATGAGGATGACATTAATGCTCCGTGAGTCTGATTTCTGTCATCAAAGGTTCAACGTGATCCTGTATCTCACACTCTGATAACAAACAGTCATTAAAAAAATTGGTGTCCATTTTTGTGCTGTGTGTATGTGTGGAAGGGGGGGGGGGGGGGAGGAGGAGGGATGAAGTTGTGTTATTTATGTCTCATTTATTGACTTGATATTTGACAGGTCTATGACAGAGATAAGGATGACCCACCCATTCCCTGGAACCTGCCACCTATATCTGGCAGAATTTACTGGTTACGTCAGCTGGTCAACCACATTGCTAAGCCTATTCGGACTCTCCAGGTAGTGTTATGTTGCCTTGCATTTGGCAGCCAAAATTACATAAACGCCTGTGGGGAAATAGTATATTACAAACCAGTGTCTATTTTTTCATCGATTGATAGATAACATTTTCCTGCCTCGCATGACAGACAACAGATGTAAGTCTAAATACTATTTAGATCTTCCACTTGGCCATGATCAAGAAAATTATTCAAACCTGTATGACTTACATAACTATTTCCTACCCTTTGCATTATTGATAGCCATTGTCATGCACCGTCATAATAAATGCTGTTGTTGTTGTTTTTCTAAACTTCTGTGTCATTGATGCGTATTTGGCGCAATGTTGCCATGATCAGTCGCATTAATGTGTGGTGAAACAATGACCCAACATCAAAACCAATCAAAGGATAGTGACTGGATCATTAAACAACTCTATCTCATTTTGATTCTTCTTTTATAAACAAAAACATAATTTTGTGCCTGACAGATCTATTCTTTGAAGGTTATCAACACTGCTGTGTAAATATTGAACAGTAATCATATAACAAATACCTCATTGTACAAGGAAAAGCGGCTGCTCTTAGGTTTGTCTGCATTGTTTCATATGGAGATGATAAGAAATGAGTATTTTGATGGAAACATCACCTCTTGCCCAATCCTTTTGAAAGCCGCACTAGGGCTTGTGTGGTAATGCTATTTTTTCATCAGGTCTATAACATTTACGAGAAGTTTTTGAGTTAACATGACTGCTCTAAGAATCTGGTCCATACATGACTGGTGAAACAATTCTACTGCCCATCTGTTATAGGAAATAGGCAAAAGTCAGATCTTTATCACTTCACCTAAATCGCATTTTTAATTCAGGCGAAATGAATTACATCTAGTTGAGGTTTATGAAAACCATTATAACTGACTTGTGCAACTGTGTGATGACCATGACAATTTGATCTTCTGTTTTGCCCAGTACATTATCCTGCTTCCTCTTTAATGAGTTGCTGCAATGTCCGTGCCTTTCACTAAGACCTTAGCAATGACTTTTACGTCTAAAAATCTAAAGAGGTTAAAGACCAAGAGGTAATGACCACAAATATGCACTTTTGACACGGAGAGATCGTAATTTTGTTTTTGAAGACTTCTATTTTTTGTGTTTGTTGAAGTTATTTGTTCAAAACCTTGCTTTGGACAACGATGGCTGTTCTTTTGAGGTATGATGGTTATTTAAGGTTCAGGACTAATCCTATGGGTCGAACCTTGAAACATTAAACTTCGGACATGTCCTGTTCTTCTCCCTTAGTCTCCAGTTTGGATTAATTTTTCAGAAATACAGACCGTCGGTGATGAAAACACCAGAGGCCAAGAAAGTGGTGTACCGTTACAACAAATTTGCCTACGTCCTGGTAAAATCAGAAGTTCTGTACCATATAGCATGGTTCAGATCTGTGGATGCTGCCAGTAGTTGTGAGTTTAGTGTTATTTGATATTATAGAGCATACATCAGCTTTTGTTTGCCACAGAGAGTATATCAGGAAATTTATCATCCTGCTTTAATGACAGAACAGTATTTTTGTTTTATCTGAAAAGAAGCCAGAGGATTCTGTGCGTTTGTTATCAATAGCCTTTGTCTCAATCTCACATACCCAGTAAAAGCAATTACGTTTTCATATTTGTGTGTTATTTTTTCACATCCATTTACAAAAATAAGGCCCCAAATCAGAGAAAGCTTAACATCCGGTGATTCACATCCATGTAACTGGACACATATATATCGCTGAGGGACAATCTATGGAGATATATTGGTTTTCTTTCAACTTAACCTCTGTTTTCTGGCAGAGAAGTATAAAGGTTGATATTTTAGCATAATGGAACGTTCACTAATAACTGACTTGATATACTTTAAATAGAATATTTATGTATGGCATAGGCTATAGAATCTGCACCAAAAAAATTAATAACAACAAAACAAAACAAAACAAAAACAAAAGGCAAATAATTTATGATACCAAATGACGATCTCGGCTTAAGATAAGAACAGCTTGAATGTCTGACAATATATCAGCGTTATTTTATTTTCTCTCCATTATTGACAGACTTACAGGTTCCAATTCTTGCTCGAGATCAGCAGAGTCGTGAGCTGATGATCAACTTTGATCCCTATGTGTTTGAGGTGGTCAAAGAGGCTGAGTACATGGTGAAGTTGGGATTGCAGGTGCCTCGCAACATCATCCAACTCATCCATGCCTGCGCTAATGTCATCAACATCTATCGTTCGGCTGAGGTAAATAGAGCAGGTGTTTGGGGTTTTTTTTACCCACGTAAAAAGCGATACAATATCACCTACATTGTTTCTCTATTAAATTTGATGTTCATTAAACATAATAATGTTGTCTGTCCTGGGATATACAGATTAAACTTCTCATGGAGAGGAACAGACCCAATTTCACTGTTATTTTATTGATATTTTCCTCTGAATACCTGAAAGGTCTAACCAGGCTCACATCATGTTCAGTTTCTGTTATTTTTAGACAATGTTGGTGAAATGCGTTTTCTACCATGAGGCAGATTTCCTAATGGGGAGTAACAGATCTTATTGTACCATTATTTCATCCACATCTAATGAAATATTTAGCCTAGAATAGACACGGATAATTTTTTTGTTCTTCCTGTTTCAGATGATGCTGATAGAATACAAGAGACTGAAGTCCTCCATACCTGATATGTTCCTCCCATTGATGCAACCGAATCTTTTCAAGGTACTCTTCACTGCTGGCAGATGGATCTGATCTAAGCCATCAACATAAATTTTAATGTGTTATCAGAAAAATTGTGAAGTTGCAGCAAACTATGTGGCAAACTGCATGTTCATCCATATACTTTTTTTTTAAAGTATAATTTTTCCTTGTACACTGTTTGATACCCTGTATTATATATCACTTTTGATATACCTCACTAACTTATAAATGCATACCACCATTTTCGGTGCAATATAGCCATGATCATGCTAACATATTGCCAGACCCAAACTCAAACCAAAGATGGACTTGAGGCAGAACGCTCTTTATCTTCAAATTACTCCATTAATATATGATATCACGGTCCTCATGAAAGAAAATCTGTTCTTATGTCTTAATATAGCTGTTCTAAAAAAGGAATAGCTCAATAACATAGCTCAGTAATAATCTGTATAATTGTTCACGGAAGTCTAGTGATATTTTAGCCAAATTTAAATATTGAGGACAAGCCATTTTCATTTATATGAATGTGTAATATTGCAGTTAACATTTAACACTTTCACAATGGACCTTTTATGTTGACTTTTCAATTTCAGAAGTGTTAATGTATGTTTACCTCAGATTTCTCAAAATAGTTCAAGTCTGGTCTGTTATCACACCTATGATTTTTATCACCTTTTCTAAAAAAAAACTTTTTGATGCTAAGAAAAAAAAATGCTGGGACAAACCACAGACACATGTTGAGGAGACATGCAGGACAGAGCTGCTCAAAACAAACAAACAAAAAAGGAATTGCATCATATAAAAGTACAATAATCTAGGGTGCAGGTCACCTGGATGCATTACATCTGTGAATTGAGGATCTAATCTCAAATTACTTTACAGAGGTATTCCAAAACAATAACAGTAGTCAGGAAATTAAAGCTGTGAGTTAATGGCAAATATAAATCATGAAAAGATTACATGAGAGAAAGATCTACATTGGAAAAAGTTTACTCCGCATGTTAGTTATATTTGTTTCATGTGGATCTCTATTGTAGATTGACAGTCTCATTTTCCCTGCCCTGACCACGATTAGCTGGACATCATTGGAAGTGGACAGCTATTTTAAAGAACTAGACAAAGTCTTTGGCGACTTTCGTCTTCTTATTAAAACGGTGGGTGGACAATATTGGTTTTACACAAAGAGCCTAGTTGGCCCTTTTGATCAGAACTGACCATAGATGGTGTGCATTGTGTCACCATAGTGACATGCTTGGAACAGTGTCTTGAATGGCCGGTAAGGTGGACACATCAATAGCAGACTCTGTCACTTTACCACACTGGGGGCTGATGTATGTGGTTGTTGCCCATTGTCACATTCTTCCCGATAGAGATCCTGCACTGGTAAACCTGAACAGTGTGATGATTTAAGAATGATTTTTTTTTTTAAAGAAAGACAACATCTGTGTTACTCACAAACACTGATAGACTGCTGGTCATAGGATATATCATTATGATTGTAACTTATTCATGTTGAGATTTGTGCTATTTCTAGAAATGTCTGGAAACCATGTTCAAGACGGCATTTCAATGAAGAAGGAGGGGGCAGGGAGGGAGAGGAATGGGGTATTTAAACCTTCAGAATTGCAAAATTGAATTTCTCAATTTGGTTAAAAAGTTTCAAAATAACTCATCATTTATATTCAATGTATGTGACATTCACAATTTTGCACAAAAGAAAAAAGTGACACTTACGACTCTGTTTGCCACAGATAGATGAAAATTCCTGATATCATCTGTAAACAGCTGATTTGGAAGGGCCAGACCTCACCTCGCACTTCCAGTCATAAAACATGCCATTTTTGTTTCAAAATTATGAAAAAGAAATATATCTCAGTCTGATAAAGCATGTAAGCACACTGCTGCCAAATTTCAAGCCAATTGGGCTAACAGAAATAGATCGGTCCGAGCATATGAAAAGTATACCTTGTAACATGTTTACATCTGTATGATTTTGGTAGGCACTGAATGGTAGTTTCTTTGAAAACCATTACTAAACATCTTGATGATGTTTTTAACTCCTGAATGTCATGAATACCCGGTCTAACGCATTTGCAGCCTTGCAGATGTGCAATATAAATAAAAATTGAACCCAACTGAAGTGGTCAAATGTAACATTTTGAATTTTACCTATTATTTTTGTGCTGGCGGTAGATTAGTGGGACCATAACTTGGCAGTTTGACTCCTGAGGAGAACCAGTACTTTGTCCTTTGTTAAGACAATTTGCAGACTTTTCCTGACTTGACCCAGGTTATGATGGGTCCCCGATATAGACAATGAATGTTACCATTATGTGTAGTTTGAAAAAAAAAAAGGGTTTGAGCTCTTTAACAGGCAGCCGTTTTTTTTTTTTCTTCCCAGGAAGCAGAGTGTCTCCCGTTGGATCCCGGGGTCATAATAAATTGTAAAGTGCTTAGAGTGCTACCTAAATGCTGTGAATTATTGATATTATACCAGCAAGTTGATATTAAAGTTCTTGTATACCGCTAGCATGTAGGCTATGACATTTTGTATTTGCAAGATTGAAAAGCTAAAAATTCTTTGGCATGGGGATGTGTGTTAGACATTTTTGCAGTAGGTGTGAGCTCTGAACAACTCATCAGGCAAAATACAATTTGCTCTGAAGATTAGACAAAACGCTGAAATTACTGCTCTCTCTTTCTCTCTCTCTTTATGTCTTCTTAAAGAGTTGCCATTTTTAGAATCGTGTGTGTTCTAGCTGCTGGTTGTTACTTGTGATGTTAGGTTAGGTTTTCTTAAGCTTTTCAGCCCTACATGAGGGCTATCTCAGCTATATTTTTTTCATAGTATCCTGTTGAGCTGTGGCAGTGGTTGCCAATATTTTTATGAATTCTATAAAACCACATCAAACATCCCCCCCCCCCCCTCCAACCAACCTGCCAAATAATAATATGTCAGGCCCTTACTATGCATCTTTAATTGAATCAGCCCACCTTCCCCTAGATGAGAGCGGAGACTCACAAATAACGGTAATAAAATAAAACAAAAATAAATAAATAAATAAAATAAAATAAAATAAGTTCAAATAATTTGTCAAAATTTAAAAAAATAATAATAAAAAGGTGAACTAAGTTTTTATGATGAATATAAATAATTACATTATAATAATATCACCTGTCCACGCGGGGAGTGGCGGGAGAAAGATGGCTTTCCTCGCCACCGCCACATACTTCGTGGCACAGGCACACGCACGTTCACACCCACTGACTCCTGGCGAATTGTTGGGCCTGGGTCTCATGGGATGTTCTCTGCCCATACCATGTCTTTGTGATGTGACCTGGCATTTTTAACTTAATATTTTGCAGGTATGTGACATCAAGTACATGCGAATTGATGCCAAATTAGCGCAGATTGCGGATATTCTGCTCTGCTCACTGCCGACTACAACTCCCTGGACAGTGGATGAATTTCTTCATGAAATTAGAGTAGGTTGTCAAATCTCATATGGAGATCACAACCCATTGAGTCAGTGTTGAAGGGCGTAAGATGAAATATCCATCCACCAATTTCATCCATCCATCCATCCATCCATCCACCTACCCACCCATCCATCCATCCATCCATCATCAGTCCATCCATCAATCAGTCAATCAATCCATTTATCCATCCATTCATCCATTTGTCCCCCAATCCATCCTTTCGTTCATTCATCTCTCGGTTCATTCTCCATCGAGTCAATCATCAGCCAATCAGTTTCAAGTATATTTGCAGTCTTTGTGGAATAGAATCATTGCCTTATGAAGAGAAAATATTAGATGTTAAAATTTCATCGTTTGTTCTTATATTAAATTATGCAGATCTATGTTGTCTGTGTTTTATCCAACCATCATATCATATGGGCCTCTATTCATCATTTTAGATCCTCATCCCTACTGTGATAAAGAAAATCATGTACTTTGGGTAAACAATAATGGCATGTCGCATGTTTCCTTTTGTTTGATTGCTATTAATTGCGTTTGACTTTCTCTGAATATCCTCGACATACAGATTGATAAATCGGTTCTTTTAATCCATGAACATCATAATCACTGTACTTGGCGTACAACTATAATACCCTATTACTTAAAAGCCAATATCTCAACAAATATCTACCATGCTGTGAAAAACATTGTCTTTTTTTTTTAATCATGGTATTTTTGTTTCACAATTTGTTTATTTGATGTGTTTCTGTGAACAACAGCTCACTTGATTTTTTTTCTTTCTTTACAATGCTCGTATATACCTCGTCAACCTAGCGAAGGAAAGTAGACGTAATTTGTCTGACTGAAGAAAAAAAAAAGGCTCTTTGTCTTTACTTCACAGGAAACGACACATAACGTTGGTGACGATCTGAATAAGATGACCAAAATGATTTGTGACACTGTGTACGAGCTACTGCGAGTGTTTATCAACTCGGCTGCTTTGGAATACAAAGACCTGGAGCGCATTTACAGCCAGGAACAGAAAATAGCTGATCCCGAAAGTAAGTAGCTTATTCCATTGTATTACAGCTAATAAGCCTGTTTTGCAAAAATTTGGATTATCAACATAAACGTGTCTTAAGAAAAATGTGAATATAAATAATATAAGGCAAGTCACATGCAAACCGCATTTTTACACAATGAATATTTTTTTGAATAGTTCCATTTTTTGAATAGTTTTGTCTTCTGCACTCAACATCTCATACATTCTTCTCTTACATCTTTTGATACACCTTTTTTTTTTAGCATCCAGATTTATATACACATTTTGATATGCCTTTCACAACAGGTACAACATCGCCCATAAAGTATTCTATTTTTGTATTTCATGCTTTGATCAACATTTTTAACATGTAAACGTACTCACTATGCTAGGCGCAATATGGCTGTGATCGTGCTGATATGCTGTCAAAAGTCTAATCAAACCAAATAAAACGTACTAAAACAAAAAGATGAAAACATCAAATTAAGCCAGTGTAAGATATGTCGATTGGATCTGTGATTGTCAAACCACAATGCACGTTTTGCTACAGATTTAAGCCATAAAAATAATAACAAAATTAGAGCAGAAACCACGTAGGTCAACAAATTTCCAGTTGGTGAAGGACGAGAACTGACATCATTCCGTCTTTCCTAAAACAAAGCACACCCTCATGATTTTTATATATCACAACAGAATAAATTCAGTGATTTGCTCTTAGTAGAGTTTCATAAGAGGGGCAAAGCTGTCTGAAAATGACTAGCTAGTAGATATGGCAATGATGAGAGTAGGAGATAAAATTTTAAATAAAATAAATAAAAATGATAAAAATGTACCCTTAGACTGAGCCAGTGTAGTTTTACAGTTGCTGTCAACTATCTGTATACTAATTCAAAAATTTTAATTCATCAACATAAATGTGTTTTGAGACAGTTGTAAACATATGGTGGGCCGCACGGCATGTTTTGTTTGTTTGTTTGTTTGTTTATTTTAGTTTTCCATTACAATCTTTGATCCTCCAACTTATACCCACACCCTTTGATCTACCTTTAAATTTGTCAGCGTACTCAGCGGTGCTATGCACAATATGGCCGTACTCGTGCTGATGTGCTGTGAAATCTTTACACAAACAAACAATACAAAACAATGTTTGTTCATAGGCACGAAATAGATTACAGAAAGATTGGAAAATGGGAGTGACCATGATCACATTGTAAATATAGAATATCACATGATCTGGTAACTCGCTGAGCCCATATAGCTTTACTCTTTACAGCTGAAAGCGATTTAGAAACAATTTCTTTCATTTCTTTCTACCAGGTTTCCATTCTTCCCTAGCCAAGAAGATGTCTTTACCCGAAATAGGCTTCAGGTTGAAAATTTAGACCATCTAGATGAAGCTGATTTAAAAGAATTTAAACATGTGGCAAGTCACAAGAAAAACCACATGAGAGAGAAACATCCCCACAATGTGTGGTTTGTGACTGTCACTTGACGGTTGCACACATAATAATAGATTGCACTGACTTCTGAGATGCTCGAGAAACCTACTTCTCCAGTCGCTCTCTAAAGGATCTATTCACTGGAAGTCTGTACGTTGCAGCCAATGAATCCTCTCTCCAAGACAGAAGGGACAAACTGTTTCTTCAGTATGGAGTCAAAATTTTATCAAATCCAGAAAACCCGGCCTACGAACATGTCTTTGAACCCAGCTTCGTGGACATGTTCAAGAAATCTGATGTCGCTCCCACCTTTGGCGTCCATTTTCAGTCTTTGGTAGTGGAGGCTGGGATCGGACAGGGTGAGGTGAGATTTAACCCATTTCCAAGCGTTCCACCATGGCGGATCCAAAGACCACGAGTGGTCTTTGACCTAGCGGCGGGAACTAAACGAGACATCCCCAAGGAGGTCTTTGAACGGATGCTTGGAGAGGTGATCTCTGATCACCCTGATTCGGAGCATTTGTTCATAGACGGATCAAAGGACGACAAAGCCATTGACGCTGGCTCATTCTCTGTCCTGGGGAACACATGCTGTGGCCTCAACCCTAAATCCTCCATCTTCACGGCTGAGGCTAACGTCATCGATATGGCTTTAGACAACATAGGTAGGTCCACACAAAACAATTTTGTGATCTTTTCAGACTCCCTATCCCTGCTCCAGGCCCTAAATAACCCCACATTTAGGGATGATAGAGTAAATCACCTCCTGCAATGCCTTCAAAGTCTATTCAGCAGGGGGTGGCGTAGATTCGCGTTCTGCTGGGTACCGAGTCACGTGGGTATTGCAGAAAATGAGGCGACACGTTCGAGAAATCTGATGTCGCTCCCACCTTTGGCGTCCATTTTCAGTCTTTGCTAGCGGAGGCTGGGATCGGACAGGGTGAGGTGAGATTTAACCCATTTCTACGCGTTCCGCCATGGCGGCTCCAAAGACCACGAGTGATCTTTGACCTAGTGGCAGGAACTAAACCAGACACCCCCAAGGAGGTCTTTGAACGGATGCTTGGAGAGGTGATCTCTGATCACTCTGATTCGGAGCATTTGTTCACAGACTGATCCAAGGACGACAGAACCGTCGGCGCCAGCTCATTCTCTGTGGCCTCAACCCTAAAACCTCCATCTTCACGGCTGAGGTTAAAGCCATCGATATGGCTTTAGACACCATAGATAGGTCCACACGAAACAATTTTCTGATCTTTTCAGACTCCCTATCCCAGCTCCAGGCCCTAAATAACCCCACTTTCAGGGATGATAGGGTAACTCACCTCCTGCAACGCCTTCAAAGTCTATTCAGCAGGGAGTGGCATGGATTCGCGTTCTTCTGGGTACCAAGTCATGTGGGTATTGCAGGAAATGAGGCAACAGATCCCATCGCCAAGTTGGCCTGAATTTAGATCCCCTGGATGAGGGAGTCCTCCGTCTAGATCTCAGGCCGATCATCAACGGGTACATCAAATCGCGATGGAATCAACAGACTGCAAACAAATTTTACTCTATCCAATCAGACCTTGGACCTTGGCCAGGGTCTGCTCAGCCGTGAAGACGAGACCAGGTGGTCCTCAACCGCCTGCGTCTGGGTCACTCTCACCTCA
>JBCEWB010057035.1:0-13878 GCA_039654565.1 Peronia peronii
TGTACCCACCGTGTTTGGCACAATATAGCCGTTATCGTGCTGATGTGCCGTTAAACCCCAACACAAACAAACAAACACTGTCTTCCCTCATTTCTACTAGCGTGCATTTCAAACAGTGGAAGCTTGACAAAACTACTGAACAAAAGTTGGATTACAAGCTGTATTATTATGGCACACATTGATGAATTTCTTGGTGTTTCATTGTTTTTACAACTATGTCGAAGTTTGCGGCCAGCCAGCGTATACTATGCCATTCACCCAAGCTCGAAAACAATGTTTACTTCATCCTTCGAAACCTTTTTCTTGCACTTCAGGATTCACACTCAAACGATAAATGCGCACTTTTGTTAGCATCATGGGGAACAGAGGCTCAAACATACAGCGTCCCTAGTTACAGTTCCAGTAAGGCTAAAGTCAGAAAAATAGGCTCTATATATGTGCATCATCTTTAGTTTTTGTTGCCTTCAGGTACGACAAAATGTTGCGGAAGAGTTTTCAGCTGCTCCAAGCGGTTTCTCTCGGAGACATGAACACCATTGACACCTTTGTGAAACCGCATAGAACTGAGGTTGAAATGAACACCAACCAACCGGTCGAGCAGGAAAAGAACGCGATGACCCTTGCCATGGAAATCTGGGGCTGTCAAGAAAGTGTCGAGGCCGGTACAGTGGAATCTGCGCCAACCGCCGAGGAGACAATCCAAGATAACCCTTTGTTGTCACCGACCCGAACCCGTGCAAGTTCTCTGAAAAGCACCAACCCTTTTACCAATCCTTTTGTGGACCTGATGGAGAGCGAGAGTAAACAATTCGGAGAAAGCGGGGCGGGGAAAGGACATGAGAAAACCTGTGCCCGTCCAGACACGACATGTGAGGAGAGCATCACAGATGGCATGGTCAACACAGTAAATACGGTAAATACAAACACGATTAATACAGTGAATACGGCAAACACAGACACTAGTACGGTGAACATTACTGGTACCAGCCCAAAAATATCGGTACGTAACGAGCGAGAGATCCCTCCATATCAACTAGTTTCCGAGTCTGATCCCACCCAGGACACGCCCACGATGTTCAAACATCCCATGGACCTCATCTTAGCCAAGTATTCGATGCAGCCTGACAGCGCCGGTGGAAGCGAAGGCTATGAAAATTTCAGCTACAGCCGGACCGATACCAACAGTTCAGACATGAAGATCAGCGTCCCCGTGTGTAAGACTCCGCCTGACAGCAAGAATGACTCTCAGCGTGACCCTGAGGATGGAGCAGTGGAAGAACATCGGCTTATTTGCCAGCAATCGGCAACGGCTGTGACCACCACCTCCACCTTGACAACAAACACCAATGTGGACACTGGGTCGGAGTCTCGGCGGGTCAGTTTCTGTATCAGCAGCGGGGACGAAGAGAAGGAGAAATCGTTTGTTTCAAAGTACACCACAGACTACGACCCCAACGCCTGGGAAAGCGTCTCACAGTTGCTGGACATGACCACTTCTCGTCAAGGTCTCATCCCTGATGGACTCGTCGGTCCAAGAGATTACTTCACTGATGTGCCAGACATTCCAACCACCCCGCAGCTGGATCAGTTCAAAGTGGCGGATGAGATGGACGGACTGGGGGAGGAGGACAAAGTCAGCCATTTGATCAACAAGTATGTCTGCATGAGAAACACCAAGCGGGCATCTCTGAGTAAAAACTTCAACAACTGCAAGCCGGCGATGTGCAGGACCGTGGGACCGCCCGTGCTGCACGAGAGTGAGGACAGACTAGATTTTGAAGTGTACCAGGGACTGCAGAGAGAACCACAGATACGAAACGTCAGGGTTTGCACCGTCAGACCCATAACCACGGATGGGGAAAACGCAAGTGCTGAAACTGAACATCAAAGTAATGCAGCCCTTCGGACAGAATCTGGGGATAAGAGGAACAATGTCCAGTCCCCTATGACTGCCGTCAATCTGAAGGAATTCGAAGTGACGGCTGGATTGTTTACAGTACCAAAATGTGAGGTGAGGACCGGTGGTTTGGGGGTGGATTCCAGCAATAATATGCAATCTGGTAAACAGGTCATCAAATGTGAAGCTACAGTTCCTCTCCTGCATCATGACACAGCTAGCGGCGCCGTGCCCGGTCAGGGAGACGGTGGCTGGCAGACAGAAGAGGAGACAAAACCTACAGCACCGATACCATCTGATGACGGGAAAACGTCTGTCCCGAGAACTCGAGAGAAACAAATGCGTGACACCTCAGGGAGGATGAGCTCGGAACAAGCAACAGATTCGATGTCATACAAAGGCTTGGCGCAGGGCCAAGTCTCAGACAGATCTCAGCCGGAATCTTGTGACCACGAATGTGATCTCCAGCCAAACCAACCTATGTCTGGTTATAGACTTAGACATGACGTCTCCCCGGTCTGTGTGGCTAATGGAGCTACGAGTGAAGAGTTGCGTAGTTGTCACAACTATAACAGGAGCCCCACAATGGCCAAAATAGATGACGATGAAACAGTGCCGAAAACTGTTTATACAAAGGACGAGGATGATGAAGTAGACACTCCCAGCGGCATGCATACGATCAGCACTGGCACAAGCGATACACAAGATCCACAGGGCTACGAATGTCAGTCCCAGCCGGCAGTGGAAGGAGCACCATCAACCCCAAGATTGACCGATGTCAGCGAAGTTTATACTGGCGCACAGTGGCATTCACAGACCGAGTTGGAGGATGACATTTTCCTACAATCGCGAGATTGGGACCATGTGACCACATCTACCTCGGACCTTACCATCTCCGGCTGTAACCAGTCCGCCCGGCCATGGGCAGGATCGAACCTTCCCCTGAGGAGCAGTTTGAAGAAAACCAGCACTACTTGCTCTGTTGATGACCTCAATGTTGGCATCGCCCACAACGTTCACGACACCACGAGATCAGTGCCGGACATGAATACCCTGGACTTCTTCAACAACCGAGCACAGCTGGACGGAAATTTGCCAGAATATCAGGAACAGGACGCGCGCTTCATGAGCTTAACGCCAACAGGGATCGACAAAGTCAGGCCATCCAGAGGTGTGAAACGCGTGAGATTTGATCACACGGTAAAGTATGACGATAACACAGAGAGCCTGGACATGGAACACAACTATTGTGCCTTAGATGAGACCACATGCGCCAGCTCCTTCTCCTACGATTTGGGGAAGAATCAGAATTGCTCCAACAGTACGACAACAATCAAGGATACTCGTAACATCCAATGCCGTCATAAGAATTGGCACCCATATTCAAATCTGGGTCTTTGCAATGAATTTAAACCTGCTGAAGATTGTGAAGATAACCGAAATAACTCCAACAATGTTGAAGCTGATGACTCTGTTGAAGAACCACTCGAAGAAAATGGAGAATGGCAGATGTCTTCACCAACATCAGCAGAGGAAAGAATGAATCCATGTTTAGAGAAGGTTAAGAGTCCGTATAAACAAGGCGAAGAGGATGGAATGGGTGGCCAGAAAATTGGTTACACCTCTTCCAAGAAAGAAACAGTTTCCCAAATATGTCCAGGTTTGAATGTGGTGCCCAATGTGAAAAGAAAAGCCGATAAAAATATCAAATGGTGGTGGCACCGCACGGCTGTACGCAGAGCTGGCCCGCATCATGTCAACTTTCGCAGTTACAGGGGACAGAACAACGTCAAAGGTCACACTCACAAGGGACAGAACTATGTCAAAGCCCGCAGTCACAGGGGACAGAACCATGTCAAAGCTCACACTCACAAGGGACAGAACTATGTCAAAGCTAGCAGTCACTGGGGACACAACCATGCCAAAATTCACAGTCAGAAGGGACATAACTATGTCAAAACTTGCAGTCACAGGGGGCAGAACTATGTCAAAGCTCACAGTCACAGGGCACACAGCGATGTCAAAGCTGGCAGTCACAAGGGACAGAACCATGTCAAAAGTCGCAGTCACAGGGGACACAACCATATCAAAGTTCGCAGTCACACGGAACAGGATCAAGAGCGTTGGGAATATGAATGCCCTGTTGAAGAAAGGACTCACAAAGAGGTAACGGACAAGGACACGGCAGGGCAGCAGGTTACTGACATTCTCACTCAATGCCTGCAAGAGGGGTCAGCAGAGGTGGATATCTCATTACTTTCGATTCCGAAATCGAAGCCGCCATGTTCAGTCGAAGACCCGGACCCTGAGCTGCCAGAGCATTTGATTAGATGTGAAACTAGCCGAGAAATGTCGCTGTCAAGTGACCAAGAAGAGGAATGGGCTCTAAATGAGAAAACATTGGAAAGGATAAATGAGCTCGAGGGCTCAGAGTCCCGAGATCTTATTCATTTCTTCAACATGCCGACCAGCAAAATGCGTGCTTTAGATACTTGGGTACAGAATGTGAACCAGGCTTTAGCTGACTCCCCTCCAAGAGACCCTCTACCCATGGAATCCATGTCAATGCATTTAACCCCGCTGGAACGTTATGAAATGCTGGATCGAAGAGACGAGTTCTCAGACAACCTGAAACCATCTGTGCTGGCTGATCAGGAAAAGATCAGCACAGATCAACATGAACTTACAAGTCCTAAACCCTTGCCGACAGCTGGTGTAAAACTTCCCAAACTGGCCGCACCACAGCGCCCTGCAAAGTCAGAACCTTATAGGTTGATGGTGAAAGTTGATAGCAAATCGGTTAAGCGGCCCCTAGAACAGCCTGCAAAAAGTGTGCAGGTAATGAGTAAAACGCCACTCCTTGGGCCAGCCGACAGTCTTGATGCGCTGAACAAGTCAGAATGGCTTGCAGATGAACTCAACGAGTCACAAAGTTCTGTAATGAATGATCTCTCGCTCAAGAAATGTAAACAGCAGGTTGGAGATGTTGTGATGGAAAGGAATGTTGACAAGGGAACGACATCCAGAAAGACAAAAGCAGTGACAGTCAGTATTATGGAATCAGAGAAACAACCGCTCGCCTCTGTCCCGCTTCTTAAACCGTCCAGTGACACTGAGCAAGAGAAAGCCCTACACCACTTTGACAACCAAACATCTGAGACAGAAAACTGGCACCTAACACCTACTGCCGACCCACCCCATTGTACAGACCCCCGTCATTCTGCGTCTCCACAGAACTGCACGTTACCTGCAGCTGTTTCATGGCCAGACTATGGTGTGCCCTTGGTGACTTCAATCAATGTGGGAACGAATCTCATCGCACAAAAAACGAACACAAAATCACCACCAGTTGGCGCATTACCCTCGGCCACTTCACATACAGAGCGAGCGGCTTCTCCCAGGCTTGGTGATGGGGATTTGCACAGTACAGAACAACAGAGACACATGTCCATTAAACAGAGCACGCCGCCGATTTGTCAAGAAAAGGTTATGGTTTCTAACATTGTACATGACGATACCTCTCTTCATCATGTGAAGACTGCTAGTGAAATACAACAGAATAACCTGGTTAACCTTGAAGAATCTCATAAAGACAAGAATGGGGATATCAATGATCTGAACTGTGCTGATGTACATCTCCAGTTTCACAAGTGTAGGGGAATAGCTATAGCAACTTCATCGAAATACAGAAATCCATTTAGAGCTTCGGAAAACAGTTTTGAGAGCACTAGCAAACTTCCGCCACCTGATTCTTTGCTAGATGAGGTGAACGTTAGTCCGCTGAACAGAAACGCTGCTCATATGCTGGAATGTCCAATAGGTAATGAAACTAATGACCAAGATATTGTAACTAACACTGAGGAGGTGGATAAAAAGGCTCAGTCACACCTTAAGAAAGAAACAAACCATTATGGTATATATCCAGATCAGATAGTTATTGCGAAAACCATTGACAACAACGGAGGTCTTCAAACTGTACATGATGATGTGCCCGGAAAGGAAAGGACATCCAGTGTGAAAACCGAAGACAGTGATGATCAAACAGAGAATGTCGGGCCTGCCGACGATAGAAAAGTTGGTGACGAAAAGGTAAGAGAAACTCAGATGCCTTCAACTAAAAAACAAAGTGAAAATACTCATGACAAGGAGCATGTGAGAATCAAATTCGTATCAGCCCTTGATCATGCGCCGAAAAAAAAAGTTTCTTTTGCAAACCATCTCCCGAGAATCAGGGTTAGAGCCAAACAGAGGACCAGAGCTGTGTCCCTTCCCCCCAACTATACCAGCACTCCCAAGTCCAGGCTTGTCGCTGATTCGCATGACGGAGAGGCGAAAATGATTCGCCAGACAACGATAAAAGAAAGGAAAAATTCGAGAGTATCACATGTAAAAATCAAGCCTTGTCTGAAGGTCACGCCTGACACTCAACGTCAGCAAGGAACACCTGGAGCCAAAACCGGTCAGAGAATATCTTCATCACGTCGAAAACCTGGGCAGACGACGCGAGACATCAGTTGTGTCAGGCACCCCTCATTTCCCGCTCAAGAAGTGAGCAAAATCAGTGAAAGTGATGGCAATAGTTCCCGGTCCACATCAATCGACACTTACTCTACAGGCAAAGCTAGTAATTCCACCAGAAAGGTCATTCGCCCAGGGTCCCAACTTTCAGCCAAATCGTCCCTAGAAAAGGTCAGCTCTTTGCCCAAGACACTTGCAGAAAAATCGCCCCAGTATAACAGCAGATCATGTATCAGCACATCCACACAAAGCTCGCCGGTAGTTAGAACATCACTCAAGTTACCAAAGACACTTGCAGGATTACAGGAAAATAGTCTGAAGCTATCAGTAGACAATACTTTCCCTGAAAATGTCAGCAGAAGCATTAAAGGTTGCAGTCAAAATCGGTCTATAAAAACAACAGACAATAACGATTCAAGTGCAAAAGAAGATGCCTCAGATAGACGTACAATGCCCAAGCTGCTTCCTCGAATGCAATCGGCCAGGGGAGACGATGCCATGGTTCTTGTCAAGGGAAGTCCCGCACAAAAACAAGGAAAGAATCGGAGTTGTTTCACACAATCCGGAGCAAAAAGCACTGATGACAAAAAAGTAACTGCTATATTGAAACCCCTCACCCGGTTAGGAACAAACCGAGACACTCATGGCTTTGATTCCCTATCTCAAGATCGGGACGCCAAAGCTGTCGTAGAAGAAGATCAACCAACTACACACTCTGTCGACAAATCAGCTAATATGGATCACCCCAGGGCTGGCCAGCTGGCGGAAGGACATGGTTCCGAGAAATGGGCAGTAGATAGGGACTGCACACCATCGGACCACCCAAAGAGCGTTGGGGAACAGGAGAAAGAGCACAGTGAAATAGTTCAAGGGAATGAATCTTATCTCAGCCATGAAAATAAAATCATCAGTTGTCCACTGATTCTCTCGGATCTGACACAGCTCCACGTTACTCACCAGAAGCATATCCCGCCCTATTTGCGTCCTGCTAACCATAGGGGGCATGCCTGCACCAGGCAAGATACTGCTGATGACAAGGACCAGAAACAGTTGGACACAAATGACTTCACAGCAAACGCCTCTGTCTCATTTGATGTAGGCAAAGCGGCAAGGAGAGAGACATCCAAGACACGGAGTCACAGTCAGGAAACCACCAGCCTTCCAATGATACCCAGCTGGCTTCAAACTTTGGACCCCGATAGATTGGAGGGCCTGCCCAGCTGGAATAGACTCAGATCCATAATGGTGGCTTTAAAGGAGTGGCAAAATTTTTATTCCAAGAAGAAAAAGAAGAAGTCTAGTAAAACTTTGCCAAAGCGAAAAGGAGGACCAAGGGCCAGCGACGGTCACTCCTCAGACAGTAGCCGTCGAGAGAAAGGCTTTGATATCCAAGACACGGTCAATCAGAGGAAGAAGGGCGGCCGAAAGACCAGAGTTGCAAAACATAAACAGTCCCTGGACTATCCTGAAGAGAATGGCAAACCACCTCATCTGCACACTAAACAGGGTGACACTGAATCCGATAACAAAGACACAGCTCTCGTAACAAAGACCGACGGGCAGTTAAAAATCAAATTTCGCCCACCCTTTCGTTTCAAGCAGGATAAACATAGCTTCATTCCTTTTTACTTACGCAACACATCGATCCCCTCGCAATACAGTAAGACAGCTCATTCCGTACTAGCAATGCAGGACACCCAACGACGGTCCGTGACTACTAGCCTAGGCTCCCTCCCCAGTATATCAGTCATGGCAAAGTTACGCAGGACAGCAGACTTCCCCTTAGAAACAGAATCAGTGAAGACGATGGCTGAGAAAATGCGATTGGGGTTTAGCCGCAGTACTGGCAGACTGTTCAGCCCTCCAATTTTTGCCCAGGCAGACGAATTCGATATAGATCAGCCCCTACGTAGTTTGCTGCTCAAGTTCGATAACGGGAAGGGTGGGATTTCATCTTGGGATCGTAAGATAAGAGGTGGTCCCGGTGACAATGGCAATTTTCATCTATTAGAAAGTCATCTAAACCAACCCTTTGGTCCAATATGGCGCAAAGCACCAGAAACAGGGAAGGCTTTGAAAGTGGAGCTTGATCGAGCGACAACCACTGCAACGGAGAGAACAATTGACGGCCTTCATCATCCCCCTCGAACTCAGCCCAGGCTTGACAGCTCATCCGATTTTGATCAGCCCCTGCATAGTTTGCTGCTTAAATTAGATAGCGGAAAGGGCGGGATTTCATCTTGGGATCGTAAAATAACAGGTGGTCCCGCTGACAATGGCAATTCTCATCTATTGAAAGGTCACCTAAACCGCGTCTCTGCCCCACTGTGGCGCAAAGCACCAGGTGTCTTGAGCGAAACAGGGAGGAAAGTGGAGCTAGATCGAGCGACAACCACTGCAACGGAAAGAATAATTGCCCACCTTCATCACCCCCCTCGAACTCAGCCCAGGCTTGATATCTCAACAGACCCAATTCGTCATCGCACAGAGCCAGTAGCGGCAGCGAGGAGCGTTGAAAGGGTCTTGAGCATTACAAGCGAGTCTAGGCCCTCTACGGGGTTGTCCGCACATTCATGTTTGCCAACGTCGACGATGGTGCAGCCTACAGAGACAGTCATTGGCTCCAGAAAGCCAGCAGCTGTAAATGTAATCCTTAAACCAACACTTGGATCAAATTTACTGTCCGATCACGCAACAGTCGCCATGTACGGCACGCGGCGCCTTTGGAATGATGGCCAAGATAAACCAAAGAGGATGAATGTTCCAGCTGTAGCAAAAAAAGAAGCCAAACCTGGCTCCCAGGCGTCAGTCGGGCGATGAGACTCAGCAGCACCGGTCCCGTGTCACAGACTCTAACAGAAACAAAGCACTTAGGCAGTCCCAGAAGTCTGACAAATTTGTGGCTTTTACGATGCCTTCGGTCACGGATTCCACAAACAAATCAGCTCATAACAACTCTACTAGGCCATTGAAACGGAGTAAATTTTCGAACAGAAAATCAAGTATCTCAGACCTCTCCATTAACCACAACGACAATGCTTGCAGCAGTACTGAGGGAGTTGTCAACACCCACAAGGGAGTTAGTCAGGATAAAGTCAATCCACCAACAGTGTTTAACCGGCTATTTTCTCACAACAGCCCTGTCCTGCCTGGGCCAGTCACTGGATCACAGAATTGCAAAGGCGATGGTCCACAATCTGAGCACAGGGACAAATTATGATGTAACCAGCAACGAGAACAACACCATGTCGCTCAAACCAGATCAGAAACTTCGAGCAATAAGAACAGGCCCGCCCCTGTAGCACCTTGGGGTGGGCAGATAGAAAACCATCAAATGAGTAGTACAATTGATGCCAATAAATTATATCAAGTTCAGGAAATCTGCGGTGACCACAACAATGCAAATCACAGAATATTTGAATCAGATGATGTCAGTTTTAATCGTCCGGCTCTCCCAAAGGTGGAATACCCCCGTTCTCTAGAGGACTTTGGCTCACGCCCCTGGGGGCGGCAGGAGGCAAATACTTTGAGAAAAATACCTCATCCTCCAGGGCACCTTAGGTCACGTGGTCTCAACAGCTCTGATTACTGGCCTAAGTCCTCTGCGCTGCGCTATTCAGGAGGCAGGGGTCTTCTGACCCGCCAAGGTGTTGGGAATAGTGAACCGCCGTTATCGAATCATCATCTGCCTTTCGGCAAGTCCGCAGATGTCTATCGTCTCTTTTGTGGCAGGGAGGCGGTAGGCGATAAAGTCGGGCACAAGTCTTCGCGCTCTTGACTGATCTAGACACAGACAAGATGGCCGAGAGCTCTCCAACCAGCGGCACGCGTTGACTGCAGAATCTGACTAATTTTATTGAAAACGTCTCGTACTAACGCTGGAAGCGAAGAGCCGTGCACACACCTTCTCGAAAGTAGGAGGTTGTACATTCGACAACAAGTTTTTTTTCTTAAACAAGTCATTAGAACGCTGAAGGATTGGCACAGTTTTGTGGGAGTGGTATATTGTTAGTAGACAATAACTTCAGTAAATGTTTATCTTTGCACTGAGAGAGAGAGAACTAAATGTAAGTGAGGGGCGCTGTGTTATGCAGAAAGGGGGGGGGGGTATTCAGGTAGATTTATAGTGGCTCAGAGTTTCACTTTTATTATTACTATGCGTACATGTATATATATATATATATTCGTTTATTATCTGGGTTGAGTTGAAAAATTAATGTGTTCACTTGCGCTGCAAAATTGTCTTCCACTACACGTTCAACATAGTTCTGTCCATAAATGAGCCAAGTGTCGTCTCCTATTCTTTACTCTCTTCCCTTTAAAAATTACCAAACAGTGGCGGCCATGAATAAAAAAAAAAGCACCGCCACTTCTGCTTACCGAGTGCATGAATCTGGGTAAAGCAGGTCTTTGTTAGACAATTTTTTTTTTTTTTTTGTTTTTCTTTAAGCCGCTCGTCGCTGTTTGTTTTGATTTAAGACCAGTTGAAAGTTGTAAGACATTTAACAGTAGACCTGTATTTCGACAACAAAGACATTTCTTACCGTGAATAAACCTTTCTATCAGCACATGTAAAAGGTTAAACTGGACTTTCAAAATTCCATGGGTTATAGCTCAAGCACTTAAATATCAGTAAATGGTGAAAGAAGGAATAATCAGTTTTTTGTTTTTTTCACTGCAAATTCGTGGGAGTGTTCATTTGGTTGTGTATTCACGTATTTGCTTGTTTGTTTGTTTGTTTTCAAATGTAACGTCAAGCATCACCAGGACATGTGTCATGAGTCTGTGCAGTTTTGACAAGTTTGTCTTGAGTAATTTTTTTTTCAGATGCCCAGATAATAAATGATAATATATAGATCTATCATTTGTTTGCCTGTTAGAGTTACATATACTGGTGCATAACAGTAACATTTGTCTATGGTAAAAATTATTCATTTATAGTCTATCTCTGTCAAGACCCCCGTGTGTTTGACCAATACTCCCAAATTGACTTATACGTTTTAGATTATACCTTAAAGTATTATTCATATATTTATATTTGGAATAAAGAATGTTGTTATAAATATTTATACATCGTCTTGTTGTCAGTGTCTGTACAATGAGTGTGTTCGTAAAACAGTCTAGTAGTAATTGTGTTTAATCTTTTGACCCTGTCCTGTCTAATACTAGTGATGTCTTAAATCCTAATTGTTGTTTTTCTTAAGCCTTTCAAACCTAAGAAAGTAGGATTATCTCGAAATTTAAAAGTTGCCAATTTTTGCCGAGAAATTTGGAATTTGGAAATTTTGCCCGGACAGCAGCATTCAGCCTACTCTTCCATCAATTTTGAACTGCCAAGGGTTTTTTAACGTGCGTAATGTACACACGGGACCTCCAAAATATATTCGCCCTTATCTGAGAAGGCTAGACGTCGGGCTTCTCTTCCCAGAAGAAGCCAGAGGATCGTTGAGTCAGTGAAAAAAATGCAGGTCTTTCGATCTTCATGTCCTTCCATCCCCTGATGAGAGGACCCGCGAGTCGTGCAGAACCTGCAACCTCACAGATGTGAGTTGTTTTCACCCTTTGAAGTAGACGTCGAACTACAGAGCCACTGCGTTCCCTTAAATCTTAAACCATATTTTACTTTTCTTTGTATGTGCCCGTTAAAAAAAAAAAAAGAATAATTGAGTTCTTTGATAACTTATTAACGTGTAACAATGTGATGTTGCGTGTCTTTGGTAGCGGGAGGGGTGGGAGGTGGATGGGTGGTAGAGCATAGAGGATAGCCTATCATAATAGTTGTTAGCAACACTTAACAACACAGTATCTTCTCCTGCACTGTGATAGTGATTGACATGATGATTCTGATGTGAAAAGGGATAGTACAGCAAGAGATATCTGTCTCTGTGTCATTTCTTTCGAGGCGACGTGAAATGACTCGCCATCTCTCTCTATTCCCTATTCTTCTGGTGCATTCCTCCAAAGATAGATTCGTCCAGTCCTTGATGTCATCCATACACAATCTTCGCTATCTTCCTCTCGCTCGTTTTCAAGAGATACAGAAAATCTATATGACTGACCTGACAAGGGGAATGGCTAATGATGAAAAGTTAAAATGCCATGGCCGAAATGCAAAATAATTTAATTTTGTTTTAAAAGTTTCAAACACGGCCCTTCCATCCACCCCCTCCCCCTTCCCGGTCTTCTCCCACAGGCTCCAAAACACCGCCTCCCCTGTTTTGTTTTGTTTTCTTCCAAATGTCGATGATCAAAGTGATCAAGGCTAATTACTAATGTCAGTAGTCTAGGGTTAACTATTAGATTTGATCAGAGCCATACGGCGCAGCTTATCTCATTATTTCTGAAGAAAATTCAGAAATGAATTGAATTTTGCACGTCATGTACAATTGTATTTTATTTTCAACTTTTTTTTTTTTTTTAACGGAAATTTTATCAGATTCTATTACTAGTGCCGAAAATGCAATCAAAACTACTCTTCGTCTTCAGCAGGCTGTAGCTGAAAACAAATAGATCTAGATCTAGTATTGATGATTTTCAACGCCACCATTAAACTGCACAAACAGTAAAAACTAATATTTTCGTCAAAGGCTTTATGTTTTTGTTTTGCTTTGTTAATTTGAATGTCAATATACATGTATTTTACTTTTAAAGGAGAAATATGAAAATAAGGCAGCAAACCTCTTGACAAAATAGTATTGCTTTATCGAGGAACAATGGAAATAAATCACAGAACTAAATTTGATGTCTGGTTATTCCGATCTTCCTAGTATTGTGTAGAGATCCTCTAAAGATCTTGTGTATTTTGACTCTGGAACAATCTCCCGTTATATGTCTAATGATATGTAAACACGATGCCATAAAACAATATAAAATAAACATTATTACACGGTTTGTAAATAGTACAATAATTATATTAGTTATGAACAATAACCAAAATACTGGATTGACCTCGGTCCTGATTGTTCTCTGGTAACTTAGCAGCAGACGACGACGCAGATCCAACCAATGAGATTGAGGGGCCGACTAAAAAGTTTCAGTGACACGTAACTTCAAGCCGTAAGAACAAGGCGACAGACGACAAGTGGTTTCAGGTAAGACAATTTGGGGAAAGATTTCAGTGTCTGATGCAGGTTCCTGGGATGAAGCTAACTAGAGTCTAGATCTACAGATCTAGCCCTAGATCTACATCTATATGTACTTTGTTTGAGTAAGAAAGAGACTTTGGGCCAGGATTTTCTTAATTTTTAAGATCACAAAAGACATCATCAGGAATGCCTTCCTCCTTACATTTCTAGATGTAGAGCTAGAATCTAGATCTAGATAGGTAATACCGCAGTGTTGTGGTCCCTCCGGCGACCTGGCACATATCAACACTGGTTCCTCCGGCGACCTGGCACATATCGATTACTGTAAAATGAACTAGACCAATCCCTGGCCCTAACCTGCTGGGACCCTCGGCTGTG
>JBCEWB010057046.1:0-13878 GCA_039654565.1 Peronia peronii
TCTATCTATCTATCTATCTATCTATCTATCTATCTATCTATCTATCTATCTATCTATCTGTCTGTCTATCTATCTAAAACGTCCACTGGCTGATTTAACTCTCTGCTTGCACGTGTATCTACATGCAACATTTGTTTATAACAATGTATTTACGTGTTAGTCTCTAAGCTGAAAATTTCTGTGCCGGATACTAGACATGATTGCACTAATGTATCACTGTGCTCTGAGCAATTTCAGGTTGCACGTTTTGAAAGCTAAGATGCTGTAAAAGTTAATAGTGCCATGAAACGTTATAATTGTTTGCCGGGAAACTGTTCCGATATCATTTTTGTCCTTGTGTTTACAGTGTTACGTCCGCGAGAGAGAAAGAGAGAGACAGAGACAGACAGAAGGAGAGACAGAGAGAGACACAGAAAGACAGAGATGTGGAGAGAGAGAGGGGGGAGAAGCAGGACAGAGTTGTAAGTAACGAAAGTGAAAAAAGACGAACTTATATCTGAGTAAGAACGGACGATAAGTTGACAGGAGGAAGAACAATAGGACAAAAATCAGCTGAATGAAAGAAAATGTGATAGGCAGAAGAAATACTTTCATGTCATTACAAAATTTATCATCTTCTCTATTCCAGCTGACCAATGGATAGCCAAAAGGAACGAGGGAGAGCCTCGTCCAAAGACTGGCTTAGTCGCAGAAGCCGATCCACTTCCGTTACCAATTTCAAGAATTCGCCTTACTATGAGAAGTTTCTCTTCTTTGAGAACCAACAGGCTGGACTTCTCAGTCCGTCAAGGGGAGCTGGGAGAGGCACGAGACATGCTAGAATTTTCTCCGAGGAACCGTCAATATCTTCTGGGGATCCTCGCACCAGGAACACTTCGCCATTGTCAACATACGGCGTTGGAGATAGCTGTAGGCTGCAGGGAGAACAGCAGGCCCAGGCAGCTGCCCAAATAACATGTAGCAGTCATCAGAAATTGACACAATGTCGTTCTCAACCTGTGCCCTCCTCTGTGCCACCGAACCGCCAGCCACCAGTCATTCTGGAACCAACGCATTCTCGCACGAATGGCACATATAAATCTTCCAATCGTTACTTCGCCTACGGGCGACTCACGGCTGAAGTAGTGATAAAACCAGTGTTTCCAATACGGCAAATAGGGCAAACTGATTTATCTAATGCGCTGTGTGTTCAAAGCAACTCACCTTCTCAACGAACTCGCTCTCATTCCGCCGGCCGTGTCTCTTCCAGTTTAGCGGAGCCTTTTCAGCCTCAGAATCATGAGCAAACCGAAACTGCAAATAACACTCTCATTCCTGGCACTGCCACACACTCCCAAAGTCACACGATTTCCAATGTCTCCACTGGCGAAATGAGGAAATATTGCTTATATGAGACACAAGCAGTCAGCACAATAAAATCAGTTTTACCTTCTTTGTCATCAAGAACAACAACAGCAACAGCAACAACACCACCATCATCATTTCCGCCATTACCTTGCTATTCGTCTCCGGCCTCAACAACTCCGACAGTATCCAACTTAAGCACTTCCCAGTCTCCCACAAAATCCTCTCTGACCCGTATCACGCCAGGGGGACATCAGCTAGACTCACGACGCTGCCTCAGTACATCTGACGTGTCTTCCCTACCACTTCACATCGAAATTAGCGGAGGATCTAGAGAGCCACTGCTTTCTGCTCCTCCGTTAGACTCGCCATTCCAGCCTCAAGAGTCCCTCTCTGTGAGCTCGGGTGACGTTTTCCTAAGTCGTAGCACTTCCCCTGCAGGTTTGTCTGACTGCGGTCCAAGAGATGATTTTGATGCTTGGTCTTGTTTGTCCGGTCAAGATCGACTTACATCTGTACCCAGTCCCATGTCCGAGCCCTCACCGGCGACAGTGATTTCAGAAATGGGATTTCCGATGATAGAGAGACAAACGTCAAGAGCAAGTATAAACTTGTCAAATCCAATGCCGCCTGAGAAAAATCAAAGTAAGGAAAACAAGAGAAAAATTTCTGTGATCAAAACACGCAAGTCAATGCCACACATGCACATGGACTTCTCGCTTCGGCTCGACGAATGGCTGAGTTCCGTGATGAAACTTCAAAGAGAACGCAAGTCTGAAGAATGGAGATTTCCTGAAGACGACAGTGTTTCAGCCCAAACTCTCGCCACTCCCCCGTCCCAAACCAACGAAGCCGGAAAACCTTTGTCTCGCTCCCTCGATCTTCCATCTAATAGAGATAATTTATCCTCGGTCCCGAGACGATGGTCTTCAACAGGCATAAACACGGACATTTCTCTTATTTCACAACAGCCAATCACGTCCAGTGCAGAGCTCAGCCTGGGAAGTGCTCTCCTTCCTAGTCAGACACTTCCGAGGCCGGACAGTTGTACAAGCCAGACAGCTTGCAAGATGCCAGAGCTTGATCAGTGCTGCGCCCATTGCTGTGCTATCCATAAAGATCACTGTCCGCATGCTCGTGCCCCTAGAGAGGTTTCAGAAATGGATTCAGTCACCAGTCAAGAACCTAAAGTTCATACTGAGAAGACCGGACAGGGTGTGGAGAAACATGGCTTGAAGTGTCAGCGGCTGAGCCCTCGCCAGTCTCCTAAACGGCAAAAGTTGCCTGGATGTAGGAGACAACAGCCAAATATGGACCATACGAATGGAGGATATGACTCCCTTACCCCCGAACCTGTCATAGATCTAGGTGTGTCTGGATCTGGTATCACTATCCGAGTTATAGGTGAAGATGAAAGTTCAGGGCCAAGCTTAGCCACAGCCACAGGGCTGCCATCGCAACAGTTGGGCGTCGGAAGAAGAAATTCTAGGCCGGACAACGGTAGGCGCCGGCAGAGCCTCGGAGAGGACATAGCGGATCACCTACCTCTGACACGAGGCGCCTCCCCCCATTACATGTTTCCCAGCAGTCATCCGGATGATGTCCTGTTTACCCGCCTTCCCCTCTCTCCCCGCAACAGTGTGGGCAGCATCAGCAGCATGCACTCATACAAATCCAGTAATGCCGACTCGGCTGTTGACCTGGGTCCGCCTGACGATGACCAAGACTTTGAGTACGCCGACTTCTTGGCCAAGTATCAAATGCGCCGATTCTCCAACCTCAGCGAAAACGCAGAGCCTCTCGAGAAAGTTGCCGAGGCCGATGATCCCCTTGAAGTGCCATCAATTATAAACATCTCTTCCTCTGTCTTAGGGGCAGCTTCCTGTAACTTTTCCTCAGTGCTGTCCGTACCATTACAAAAGCCTGTTGCCGCAAGACGTACAGAAAGGGATATGCTGCGACCTTCAGATACTCAGAGTGGTCGTCCAGGTTTCGGTTCTTATGATTTACATAGAGACTCTCAAAGGTCAACGAATCAACTTGATCAGTCATGGTCTTTGCTTGCTAGAGGAAATCATACCAGAAATCAAGTCGCGAGACTGTCAGACAGACAGGTTCTATTGCAAGATTTATCCGGCAGTTCTAGCCATGGCATACACTATGATGAAACGACATATAAAGCGTTGTTTTCCACCCCTTTGTCATTGAACTATCAACTTCATCATGCTGGTGTTTATGATACAACGAAAAGGCGGTCGTCCTGTCCATCAGCTGTCTACCGTTTTCCTGACCTGACTGGAGCCCAGGACTTTGAACCTCTGCAACATGGACTTGGTCACGACAACCACCATCAGCAACAAGAACAGTGGCACCAAGAGCTGCAGCTGCAGCAACATCATCAACAACAACAACAACAGCAGCCACAAGGATTGCCCCAGAGACACACCATTCCCGAGTTTGTCATTAGTGACCACAGCGATTTTCCAGAGGCACAGCCAGATTCCCCGGACGTGCCTGTGTTCACGCTGAACGAGACAGATGTGGACAATGATCTGCTGTACTCCTCTACCCCAAATGCCAGTCCCACCAGTACCCCGGACATCGGCCTGCTGGGCGTGGAAGGGCTGAACATGCGCCGCTGGGGGTCTGTGTCTTCCATCAACTCCGAGGCCTCCACCTGCTCCACCTGCACGCTCGTGTCGGATTCTGACCAGGAGAAAGCGGCAACTCCACGGAAGAAGGTAGGCCTGTTTCTTTCATATCTGTATTCTAGGCCTCTATTGTTTCTTCTCTATGTTAGTAGCTGTTCCTATGGTTGTCACATTGTCAGTCCCAACCAGATCTTTGTCTACGGGCTAGCTTTTGTGACACATGCAACAGGATCTAATGGGCCTTGACAAAACGTGTTTTCATCAAAATTTAATTATTCCCCCCGCTATTCATACGTTCCACAATGTGAAAAGATCACTTTGCTGCCATTCACTTTTTAAAAACTGAATTCATTTCATCATTCTTTGAAAGATTGCAAAGCTAAATTGACAGTTCCTGAAAAGAAGTTTCCAAGGAAGACGCATTTTGTCTAGGTAGCATAGAATGATCGCTACTGCTAGCCAAATCTGCCTCTTGTATCATTATTTTAGTTGACATAATGGCATTCTATCCTGTGTTTGCCTCTTTTGTGGATGTAACGATTGATTGCTATGTTCGCCTGCTTTTGTCTCTACATTCTGCATAATTGTCAAATCGTATCTATTTCCATTTGTTGTTTGTGTGTCTTTCACTTGAAAACTCAATATTCCATGTGAATTTACCCTCGTTCTTGGTTCTAGACATGAAACTAATGGTCTACATGTCACAGTTCAGTTTTAATATTCCTCCCCCCCCCCCTCTTTCATAATACCGTCTTGTTCGCTAGACTTTTGTTGTCTTTTATCTTTCTCTTTTTCATTCATCTGTATCATTTGTAATGAGGTGATGTATTTTCATATGATAGAAATTAAAAATTTTGTTAGTGAAAAAAGATACATTTTTTTTGCACCCTCCTTACCGTTCCACTTCATGATAAAGTATCATCATCTTCATCCATATGTCGATCTTTTCTCTCTTAAGCATTCCTGTTCTTTTTTTTTTTCTCCTTTCAGTAAGCTCTTTCTTTTTCACTCTTTCTGCTACTCTCCGCTTTCAACAACACTTCCACTTCTTCCGTTCTCTTCTTTTCTCCTCTTCTCCTCCTTGAGCTGTTTCTTTTGCTTTTCTACATGATTGCCTCAAACTCTATTGTAGCTAAAGATGTTTCACTATAGAGAGGTCTGCTCCGATTTCCCTCCTCCCCTCGTCTTCTTATCTACTCATAATGTAGAAAATGGAATTTATAGACAGACTCGAGTCTCTTGATAATTTTATATCTGATTTACTCCGTTCAGAAATAAATGTCATTCATAATTTTGCAGTATCTCAAGACCTGGCCAAATTCATTGAAACTTGACGCACATACACGGCGGCTGGTGTACTCAAACAGTTTTCTGGTCTAGAAAAAAATAAATAAAAAAAATAAAAAAATAAAAGACACGTCTTTGGTGTCATCAATTTCTTCTTTGTAAGAAATGACTACAGTTCGCTTACTATTATTTTGGTTCACATACAGTGCGACGTCATAACGTCTTCAGATTTCTGATCTTAAACATGGATTTTTAAATCTGTTGGTTGCATCTGCATTGTAAATTACGTTTTAAAAAACATTTTGAACACAGTATTCGTATTTTTTCAATGACAATTTATTTTTTTATATATATATATATTTTTTGCATGATGGGCGTAGTATTTATGGTGTGATTTTGTTCGTTTACTTGGTGACAAAACTCAGTAAAACTTATGATTACAATCCTTCAGAAAATTGCGGTCAACAACAAGCTATTCCGAAATAACTGGTCGTACAAGAGCAACTGCTCAAACATATCGTTGACAGTGTAAAATAGTTTGTCTTCAAACATTACCATAAATACTGTAAATGTGAATATATGAGGCAAAAGCACTACAGGGATGAAAAAATATCAAATGTATTTTTGCTCTAAAAAAAACTGGATTGGCTGGAAGATCAGCATTTGAAACTCCCAAAGTCCAGGGAAATTTAAGCCAGCAGACTAAACACCAGGGCTTTAAACTAGATCGTTTCTGTGAAAATCGACGGAGACAGATGTTAACAAAAACAGAGCACTGAAACTGGTCTATTCTACTTGTATTGTTTGCCTGATATTTATATTCATGTTCTCTTTTCCTTTTTATTATGCTCAAAGCTTGCCAAACCAATGTTTCCTCTGCCTTCTTTTGCGAACTACAATAATAAATATGCCAGTCCTTGGCCTCAACCGGACGGCAAAAATCACGGGGAGTTTTGTCGGGGTTTACAAACCGTCGCACTATCGTCCGGATTTTGCAGAGTGTCTTTTTTACTATAAGATTTACATGAAGATTGGTAGGCTGTGAGGATTTCGTCCGCGCATTTAATGTGTTAAAAAGGACCTTATTCCCTTTTGTTATTTTCGTTAAAGTTTTCCAGATACTACCTCCCCTCCCTCCCTAACCCATCCCCGTGTCCACATCTTCCCACTTTTTGGTTCTCTTCGGTCGTTGACATGAATTACTCTTGAGATGACGCATTTCAGACTGGCGAAATTCACATGAATATTCGTTAATTGTCATACACTTGGCATGGAGATATACTGATGCTTAATGATACATAATGTCACGAATGCCTGCTAAATGTTCAGAATATACTTACAGAATGATGCCATGTGATACAAAAGGGCCTAAATATCGCTGTAACAGGACCCTTGAGGTCAGGATAAGTGGATATTCTTTTATTGTTCTGGCGTCTCTACGTGAGATCTTTCCTTCACACATTCCAAGACAATTTTGTATCGTTCTTATATGTCATATCCGTTTTGCGAATGGTTTATTGTCTAGTTTGGGAGGTGTTCGTGAAAATACAAACACATCCATCCATCCATCCATCCACCCATCCATCCATCCGTCCATCCATCCATCCATCCATCCATCCATCCATTCATCCACCCGTCTAACAATCCATGCATGCATCCATCCATCCATCCATCCATCCATCCATCCCATCATCCACCTGTCCGTCCGTCGCCCGTCCATCCATCCATCCATCCATCGACAAGATATTTTTCGAACGGGGCAGAAGTTGGGGGATAGCACGGGGTATGTCAGGCTACTCGTGGATATTCTTTCATTCTTAGATGTGTGGCCTAAAACAAGATATAGGAAAGAAACTTTATCAAGACAACGTTGACCCTGTTAGCGATAGACAAGGCGGTATAAGTAATAACATTTATCGAGAAACTTCCTTTTATCGTAAGTGCACACATATGTGGACTCAAAGAAAAACAAAACCAGATGTGATATTAGGGGAAAAACAGGGCAAAAGACATACAACTTGAGACGAGTTTGGCTGGTTCAGTGAAAAAAAAAATCAGATGCGTTCAACGTAAAATTGTAGACTCTAAATCTTTTGAAATGTGATTTAGTTGATGCTTGTTTTAAGGATTTTGAAATGTTTGTTCAACCTCTTCGAGTTCAGAGACGACGTTTTATCTTGCTCTCTCAGGCCTGTACACACGGTACAAATCCTTGAGTGATATCACCACGGTCTTGGAAATAATTCACTATGTCACTTGTGTCAGGTTTTTATCTTCACGTCCCTTTATACACAGATGTTAGGGGGCACACCGATTTTGTTGAAATTACGCTGAGATCTTTAACCTAAGCCTAGACATGAGAGTCAGGCCAAGGTTAAGTTTTTGTAGGCCTTTCAGACTATCTTGGCCATTTTCTTGTAAGCACGTCGGACCACGGCAGAGGTTGTCATCATCTCCATGTCAGCATCACAAAGATGTCCTGAGGAGCAATTTAAAAGGAGTGTTAGAAGATAAAATTTTGAAATTTCGCAACGCATTGATTTAACTAACACCGTGGGCCATTCATTCTTTGACTTACGCATTCTGTTCTTGGAGACATAGGTACATTTGAGTTTAATGCGTGTGTATGAGTGGCGTATGTGTGTGTATGTGGGTGTACATGTGTGTGTGTGCACGCGTCATTTTGTGAAAGAAAGCAAAATGGGAGTGGAGAGTGAGAGAGAGGAGACCGATACGGTGAGCAAGAAAGGGAAAGAAAACAGAGATGGAAAGACAGACATAATGGATAGATAGACAGACAGACAGAAAGAAAAATGGCAGAAAGACAATCAGACAACCAAAACGAAAGAAAGACAGGCAGAAAAACACAGAACAGAAAGATACAAAAAAAAAAAAAAAAATGAGCGCATTATGTTCGAACGCAATTTCCATAACAATTATAGCAGCACCAAGAAAAAACTACAAAATTGTATTATACTTTGCTCGTAATCAGCCTTGGATGATTAAAGTATAATATGTTTGTCTTACAAAACTATCGGTCTACACTGGTTTTGAGATTACCAGTCAAGACACTAAATGACGGAGCATGTGAGATATTTATGGAAAGTTTACTTCGATGATATCTAAGTGGGCGAGGTGGCTGGAGCCGATCCAGAATGAACTGACGTTCGAAGAAATGATTTACTTAGGTCTTTCCAATTGATTACATCTAAATTCGGAGTAAGGAAAACATGGAACAATTAGTGTTTTCCAGATTTGTTTTTAATGTTACTTATTTTCTGCCTCCGAAAAAGGTAAAGATCAACATTTACCGTAGAATAACTTAACCATGCATTGTCACGGAACACAGAAGCGAAATGGAATTTTAATACTGTATTTTTTACCCTCATATCCTATTCTTGTCTCTAACGCACGAATGTAAACAAATCGATGACAGTTATCAAACCTGGTCGTGTCAACGAAATTAAATATGGTTTTGTTTTGTCTTTCAAGTATAGAAATCCACATTGATTGTCATCCAACCATGAGTATCCCCTTCATTGGTGTCCAACGGCAAACGCATTTGTAATTACGTGACTCCCATTAGATGTTTGTCCTCACGATCAGTTCTTAGCTTTGCCATAAATCCGTGACCTTTAATGTTTGTTCTGTCTTCAGGCTCCTGTTTTTAGATTGTAAAACACGCGCATTTAGAGAGAGGGAGAGGGTGAGGAAGGGAAAGAACGGAAAGAGACATAGAACTTTCGGGTTCTGGACTATTAGATTATTATCATAAGTTTCTTATTTTTAAACATTGACTTAATGCGTAACAGATGAAATTTCAAAAACAATGTTTCATCATCATATCCTTTCAGTCGTAATCAAGTACGATCACATTTCACTGATCAAGGTGAAGACGAAGATAGTAGGAAAGAATATATACGACAAGAAAGAATGGGTTCTATGATAATGTATAGTATAGATTATCAAAGTCACAATAAAGTCACTATTGTTTTCCAGAAATAACATTCTGACATCCAGAAATTGGCAGGAGAAAATCACCAAAATCCGAATATCTAGATCAACTCCTCAGAAATAAATTTCACGTTTTAATAGATTTTAAAGCGCTGAAGCCCTGTGCTGCACCAGAATAACCACGATATAAACGCGATCTGTCTAATTATGATCTATTATCTTTACGTTGTTGAAGAAATAAGCTTATCTCAGTGATAAAGCGCTAGAATGAAACTTTGGACATAATAAATTGTGACAATATCATCTCTTTACGCTGTAGAGAAGTGATAGATATTATCCCCCTGCACTTGGAAAAGCTTTTAAACCATTCAGAAATGACTAGCTTGGATCACAGGATATTATATCGTCATCGTAAACAAGTAAGCTAACAATCTTAGGCAAGTGCCGCACTAGGACAAAACTGTTGTAAGACAGTCTTTAGATAGTTTTAATAAGGTTTGTAGACCGTCAAATTGAGCATGACAACCGCACTACCACGACAAGTCAAAGTGAGTTGTGCTCAGTCACAAACTGAGACCAACAAAACTATCAAATGTCCAACACGACTATCTTTGTGAAAGTGGAAAGTAATAGTAGTCTCCCGCGGTAAGACAAAATTGTCTGAGACATCGGTCTGAGAGCACGGAAAGATAATATATTTGACATAGTGTGCAGTGTGTCAAAACTATTTCACATGTGGCTTGTCTTTTATTTGTTTTTGCCTCTGAGTGGAAGTAAGCGCATATTTTGTGTTTCAAAATGGAAACTAACCCAAAGTGTGTAGAAGCATTAAAAATCTCTTGGCATAGCTTCTCAGGTCCGTGTACAGACTATAAAACTGAACCGTTCTGAAAAAAAAAAAAACAAATATAATTTAGTTCTGCATTCTCTCCTTTAATATAATAATGGCGACTAAAATGCAATCTTTATAGAAAGAAATGATACAAGAATAATAATATGAGTGAATGAGTGAGTGAGTGAGTGAGTAAGTGAGTGAGTGAGTGAGTGAGTCAGTCAGTCAGTCAGTGAGTCAGTGAGTCAGTGAGTGAGTCAGTGAGAAGTTTAAGTCAAGTAAAAAAGTGAGTGGATTAGCAAATGAGCCACCGAATAGGCGAACACTTATTTAACCAGGTCTTTCAAGTAGAGAGTGAGGGAGTGACAAAGAAAGAAAGAGAAATTAGAATGATAATGAGATAAGAGAATTATGCCTCAAGATATTCAATTTGTGAAATACTCACGTGAAGAGCTGAACATTAAGAATCGTGTTTCAGTAGTGTTTGATCTCCCAGTCACGCATACTGATCGCCAGGTTGTGAATATTGTTAAAAGTTTTAAAGAATTGAGATTTAATTCAAAGTTTATATGAACATCAACATTTCTGGTCAGATCGTCCTTTTTTGCTGTACCTTATCGTATCCTGTTGCAAAAATCTGATATGGGATTTCGAAAACCGCTGCATGGCTTTGATGAAATGTTATAGAGTGTTAAGTTTGTTTTCTGTTGAATCGATATAAGAGTTAACTTAGTTTTCCTGGTTTTCCCCTCAAATTATGATGACATTCCTAAATAAAGTGTGTTGTTGTAGTCATTTCAATGATTTGTTAAGAATCACGATCTGAGCTGATGGCTGCACGTGATAAGCAATTTGTTGTCATGGAACTATCGATGTGGGAGAAGAAAAAATGCGATAAAGCCAGTTTAAAAAAATAATAATAACAATAATCATAAAAGAAACGAAAGGAGTGCCGTAAATGTGAATTGTGGCAATAATTTCCAAGAGTGAAATCAGTTTAGAGATGCTGTTTACTTTCATATATGTGTCTGTGGAAGTGGAGGGAAGGTGGGTGATAAAAGGGAGAGGCTTGATTTTTTGGGACGGTGCTAAGAGAGAGAGGTGGAGGGAGGAAAGGGGGGGGGGGCGCTCTTGATGAAGCGTGAAAGAGAGGGATTTGGCAAGAATGTGTGTGTATGTGTGTCTGTATGTGTATGTGTGTTTTGGAAGAAAAATAAAGGGGGCGGGGAGGGGGAGTAGAGAGATTTACACAAAACATAGAAAGAAAAAGTAATTGATTCTCCCCTCAGATGCTTTAATTAACCTCATATTTAATATCTCTTGCCCTGGAGGTGAAAAAATGAAGAAAAAACGAATGAACAAATTAAAACAACAACAGAAAAAAACAGTGGTGTGAAAATTTGTACCGACAAGTGAATCTCCTCAAATAACAATAATTCCCCAATAATTTAATGGATTTTAAAGTTTTCCATCTTGCATCTATAAGCAGTTGCTGAAGATCGTCCGGGCTGACTTCATTAACTTTCATCGTAATTAAATTTCAGCTTTATTTATCCTCTTTAAGTAGTCTCCCCAGAAGGGGTGACCTTTGAGATATCTGTCCAAGTCAGCACATATTATTATTTCTTGAAAAAGAGAATGAAAACATTTTGTCTTTCAATGTCGCGCTCTTAATTCTGCTGAGCCCACGTGATGGTGGTGCGCATACGCTCCCTTTTAACCTCATTCGTTAGCTCTCACGCGACTATACGACTCTATATTGTTGTTTACTAAATGTGGTTCCAATAAATGCCGTGTTTGTTTAACCTTATAAATCATCGCGTGTTAATGAGTCTGATCAATAAAAACTTGACGTCTTTGTTGAAGAGCTGCGGAGCATTTTGTACGAGTCTTTAATTATCGGGCCCGTTGTTGGTGAGCAACGATAATAAGCAAGGCAAGTGCACAAGCGGGGATGATTTTCTTTGTGTTTAAATTGAACCAATTTGACATTCTACGCCAGGGGTTCCCAACGCCTGGCAGGGAGGTCGCGTAGCCTTGCTAGAGGTGGCTTGGGATAAAACTGATTCTAACCCATCAGTTACTGTTTATATGCTCTTACATATTTTATGTTTGTTTCTGTTTGTTTTGTTGTTTTGTTTTTGCTTCAATGCAAAAAAAAAAAAGAAGAAGAAGAAAGAAAGAAAAGAAAAGAAAAGAAAAAACGTGTTGTAGTGGTCCAATGTCATTAGATGATATTAGTTTGCTGATAAATAATTACAGGATTCTTGAATACATTTTTGTTAGACATTTCTTTCCCTCTCCATCACAGCAAATAAAATGTAAATGGAGCTGCTGGCAATAGGGTGTCGCGTGTGTTTCAAGTATTTGGTAAGGGGTCGTGAGAGCAAAAAGGTAGGGAACCACTGTTCTACGCATTGTTTGAAATTCTTTTCTTCTGACCATCACGTGGCCAGGCCTGGCGCCAAGGGAGGGTTCAGAACGGGTCAATTTTTCATTGATCTGTTGTATATGCGACGGAAATATATTTCATCATAATATATCGTTCAACGGAAATATTCTCACATTGTGTCATTGTAACTTTAAGCAGCTGGTATCTCATCATTGAAATAAATTATGAGCTAACGCCATCGTCGCGACCCCCCACAGAACTCTCTACTGACATTGTACATGCTACCTACTGCTGTCTGGTTACAGATAGTATGTCTCAAACAGTGATTTGTACACTAATTGGATAATAAACTATTGCTTTTTTTTTTTTTTTTGGAGGGGGGGGGGGAGGGGGGTATTGTTGTTGTTGGTAGTAGTGTTGGTGGCGGTGTTGTTGGTGTTGTTGTTGATGTTGTTTCTTGTTCAGTTTTTGTTTTGTTGTTGTTGTTGTTGTTTCTGGGGAGGGGGGGAGGGCGGATATGTAGAATCAATTGAGCGATATGTTTCCCATAAATAGATAGGTATGCAAAATAAGTGGAACTGCAAATTGCTGCTCTTCACAATAGCATCTCATACTATGAATTGGCTGTCAGTTGTTTACCCATCAGTGTGTCGGAACTCCTGTAGCCTAAGAGATCAACAGAACCACAAAGAATATTAAATTGCTGTTTCCTATTTTCGAGTCTTATGTATTCCACAAAATCATAGGAACCATAAAGTGATGTCTTAATACAAAATTTTACGTTTCTGACTCGCAGAAATACTTTTGTCAATATCTGTTGTTTATGAGCAAAATGAGACTTAGTTCTGTCTCTTGTTTTTGTTTTGTTTTGTTTTCTGTGTGTGTGTGTGTTGTTGTTGCTTTTTTTTTGGGGGGGGGGAGGAAAGGGGGGGGGGGTGTTGTTTCCAGGATAATCTTTTTACTGTCAGTTTTAACATTGTAGTAACGACGATGGCAGGACATTTCCCTGCTCGTTCGTAGCTTGATAACGAAAACCCTGTGAAATAGGAGATCTTGCTGAAGCACTACAAGCCCAAGCAACTTTGCTGTCCATGAATTTTGTCATGGTTTCACTGGAAGAAGATCGTGCAAATACGGCAGGTCACGCTATGACATTAGGATTACTCTGTCGCAGACGGTTCACGCCTTTTCACTCCAGTCGTGACCTGGAAACACCCATTAAATTAACCTTCATTTTCTTTGTGTGTTTTGCTTGTACACATAAATATTTATTTGCAGAACAACAGCGTACGTGACATCAGATAACTCTTTTTCTCTCTCTTTCTCTCTTCTCTGTCTGTATGTCTGTGTGTCTATCTATCTATCTATCTATCTATCTATCTATCTATCTATCTATCTATCTATCTATCTATCTATCT
>JBCEWB010057057.1:0-13878 GCA_039654565.1 Peronia peronii
ACAATATCGGTCTTACCCTCGATTTATAAATATTACTTCATTAAAATCGGGTTTTTGTGAGGTAGACATGTAGATTTATGCGTTTGACCGTTCATTTAAACTTGATTTTCATGGAATTTCGGTCATTGCTTGGGGTCCCCCCTGTCTCTTTAAACTGCAATACCTCTGGCTAAATAAAGCTAGCTCAGAGTTTTTTTTCGCCATCTGAAAGGGTATGAAATAAGCTTTCACATGATACCAAAATACCCCATATGGTGAAAAATCGACTTACGTCTCATTTTGACTGGCTGCGAGACATTTTAACTTTTGTGCATTTTGTATGTTAATTATCTTATACATATATGTACTTTCTATTGACTTCTTTCTCTTTGTGGAGTCAAAATTTTTTCGCCTATTGCTGTAACATATCAGAAGTACTAACATCTGGTAAAGCAGGGCTAAGTCTGTAACCAGTAGTCATTGTGCTTTTATGGAGACATTCTGAAGACACATTATTGAGAAAATTGAATATCACAGATCTCGGGATCATGAAGTTAAGCCTTTGACTGCCAGGTCTACAAGCAAGATTGCTTTGTGACATCAGTCCAAATATTTAGATTTGACTCTACAAATTTCATCAAAGTGAACAAAAATACCACTGGTAACAAAGATATTTGGATCTGAACAGTTGGCAAAATAAAAAGTCATTGATATCAGTATGGAAGAGACAATGAAATGAGCATGCAGGCATCCTAGCAGTGAAAGGGTTAACTGTGAACCTGAATGTCCTGGCACAGAATAGTTGTAGCTGGATAATTCTCTCAGCAAAGTCAAATACACTTTTTTCTTTTTCACTGGCACCAGTAACTCATTACATTAAAAACTTGACATTAGACTTGATCACATTGTCATGTGGTATATTGCACTTTCATAGACTGATGGTGTGAATGACATGTGAGGTAGGCATGTCCAGCCACTCATTCAATGGTATTATGGTACTTTAGAATCGAAATGAAATATACAGCAGGTAGTGAAGACCAAGGGGAAGGAACCACAATATGTCCACTATTTACACATGAGAGAAAACTGAACTTTTGTTCTCAAGACCTGTTCCTTTTGTTTGTTCAAGTTATTGATTCAAACCATTGCTTTGGGCGAAAATGACTGTGCCTTCTGATCTTTTTAGGTGGGATAAACAGGATTCAGGTCTAAGCCCATAGACTTTTTATTATTGTGTATGTACCTTTTAATTCTAAGAAAGTAGGATTATTCCAGCTTTAAGTGCCTGCCATGTTTTTTGATGAAAAGAATTTTTATGGGTAGAAGTTTGGAATTCGGAAATTTTGCTGGTAAGGATGTTTTTAATGTGCGTAACTTACACATAGGATCTCCAACATATATTTGTCCTTATCTGAAAAGGTTATACATCCAGTTGCCCTACCCAAGAAAGCAGGGGATCATTGAGCTACTGAGTCACCCATGGACTGTAATCTGAAAAATGTAAGAAATTGGACACTTGTTGTTTGTTCCCCTTAATCTTCAAGTACATATACCTATGGTTGAAAAAAAAATATATGAGTAATATTAGTGATGAAGAAGAAGAAATAATGATATAAGTAGCTTAGCAGATAAATAAGATAAATAATACATAGGTGGGTAATTGAGGGGAGGGAGGATAACTGGGAGATTACTTCTCATTTTAATGATTATTTCCCCTGGCATACATATTTTTGTTCTTTCTTTCTTCCTTTCTTTCACGCTCCCTTTTCTTTCTTTCTTTCTTTCTTTCTTTCTTTCTTTCACTGTCGTTCTTTCTTCCTTTCTTTAGAACAAGAGCTTTTCCTGTTCTGTGCTTCACTGAAATAGTAGGCTATTAGAGGTACACTACGTCTCATACAGGCGAACTCTGTACTTGCATTTCCCCCTCCTCCTCTATATTTAGTTTATTTCTCCTTACTACCTCATTCATCTTCAGATCACCCTCATAATCATTATTGCCCATCCTCCTTACCTCGGAAAAGACCATTATTCAAAGATTTCTTATTCCGAGCAGGAGACAGTTTCAGCACTTCAGCCATATTATGAACAGTGATTTTGCTTCTCTTTGTGTCATCATTTATACTCACCAGAAAAAACTGTGGTCTGCTCCGTAGTCTCTTTCTCTTGGATTGCCTGTGGTGCTGTTATTAGCTGTCTTTCTTGGTATATATCCTACCCAACATCATCTTAACATCGTCTTCTTTTGCCAATTTCATCGTTTAGAGTATCTAGTTTTATCATTTGAGACAGACCTTCACTCTTGTTATTTTCTGGTCATTGTATTTAAAAAGTCTTTCCAAACCATCACAATTTTTAGTATCTCTGTCCTTGAAAGTTATTTTATTTTGTTTCATATGTTTCAATTTATTTTCTGACAGTGGTAAAAATGAATCAATTTCTCTTTCATGGAAACTTTCACTAGCTTAAATGTATATGTCATTGAGTCGGAAAGCTTGTCTGGAATATCAAATTCGTTTATTGAAATTTTCAAAATAAGGACCAAATACCACCACTGTAAAGGGAGAAAGAGAAAATTTTTTTTTTTTCAAGTATTTTGGTTCAGAATTATTGAGTGAACCTCTGTCATGCAGTAGCACTGTTTGTAGAAAGGATTGAAAAGTTAGGTCTTCTATTCTTTGCACATGTTTAAGCTCTGCAGTTAGTAAAGAGATGCAAGGAGACACCTGTTACCTTGAATGGCAGGAACTGTTCAGTGAACACAATGACCTGTTCGTTCACATTTGTCAAAGTCTAGCACAGACTGTTACACACACAGACATGGCCAGGCATAGAAACATCACAAAACAAGAGCAGGTTTCTTTGTGTATTGGCCAAATGGTTTTATTGGATCAAGATTAATGCTTGTGCATTCAGGCACAACAATGGGTAAAAAAAGGCATAGTAATAGGCATAGGAAATAAATCAAATGACTAGTGAAGACAACAAGTGATGAACATTTTTTTTTCCCCTCCAGAAAAAGTTCACCTCACTGGATTTCTCTGTTTAATGGACCTTCTCTCTCCCTTCTCATTTTTAGTTTTTTCCCCATATCATGACATCAAAATGGTAAATGTTATGTTCATGTTTGGATCCCTTTTGCTCAAGGCACTATAAACAGTAAACAGTCAATATTAACAACTAACCAACAAGGTATGGTTATTTGTGTAGCTGAGCTACTCAAGAATCACCACAACTTGATCAATGAGAGGAATGACATTCAAAAGGGAATAACTAAATAGTTAGAAACAAAAACAAAGCAATATGTCCCAATATGTCCGTTTATGAAGGTATTTGTCAAATGACATGGAAATATGTGATGTACTGAAAACAAAGGATAGAATCAAGTTAACTAATTTCCAGCACCTATTCTCCTATGCTGTCATTCTTACAGATAATGCCCCTCGAAATGTAGGCCTGCCATGAACACACAGACAGATTTCTTCTTATTATGATACTTGTTTCCACTGAACTGGTGGTCTTTGAGGTTCTGCTCAAATGATAGTTGAATTGGTTAGGACAGTAACCATTTACGTTATCATTTGATTTACTTTGAAAAGCTAAGCTGAAAACAGCAGGCACTTTTAGTTCCATTTCACTATGTTGCTTACATCTCAGAATCTGATCAATTAAATGTGGTGAATATTGACATTGCCAGCAACGTTGACAGTTCAAAGGTGGCCTTTCCCCACATTACTGGTATCTGCCACCAAAGATGGAAGATTTAAACAAATCATGCACAGTTCAAACATGGCAATGATTTACTCTAGCAATTATGTGGTATAGGAGTTATTATGCAGCATAGCATTAGGTTTGAAAATTATTAGGAAACAAAAAGATGAAGCGGGAAATAGCACAAATTCATGCATTATGTGGAAAATGAAAATATGTCAGAAGATGAATAAGAGAACTGAACAATGTGAAATTGGTAGCCAGAAGGAAAAAGAGTGTGATTATGCTTTAAGAACAGTTAATATTGTTAATAACTTGCAGAATAGTTTAGAAGACCAGAGAGAATAGTTGCATATATTATTGAGGAAATTATTCAGTTCTACCGCGGAACAGTTGACATAACTTCCAGAAAGATAGAACACAGTTAGAACATAACAGTTTATGCCAAAGCTTTAAACAGTATGGAAGAAATTATAGGCTTGTGACTCTGAAGTTCTTTATAAATCTTATTTTAATCCTGGATATGATAATTTCTTTCACTGGCAGGGCATTTTATATCAGGATAATATATTTTCTGTTTTGTAATTCTTTTGACTATAAATATTCTCTTGTCTTTTACACACATTGTCTTTTTCCTCTTCCTCTGAGGATTATCAGCATTCCAAAGGCAGATGAAATGTGTTTGTATGTTAGGACTTACCAAATTTCATATAATTTAACTAATTTAACACTGATCAGTAGTTATTCAAATTATCCCTTTCTTGAACATCATTGCTCAGTCAAACCACCAGTGTAAAGGGAAATAGATTTTTTTCTTCTGTGAAAATTTTCCATCATTGGAGCATAAGCTGCACATAGCTGGGATAAATTCACAGAAGTCGCGTAATTATAAAACATTTTACTGAATGAAATGACTTGGAAAATAAACATTTCTTTCAGTCACTACTAATATGGAAATGGGAAAATGCAGTGAATGTCACAAGAATGAGGCTTATCTTTATTGATGGATATTGTTGAGGTTGTGAAAAAAATTCCTGGACAGATGTTACAGCATTTTTTTTTATATATTTGTAAAGCATGGCATTGACATTGTCATATAAAGGAAAAAAACAAACAAACAGTATTAATTTATTAGGGAATACAGATAAGTTAAGCATTTCAATGTATATTTTTACACATTGCTTGTAAAGTCATGACTGGTCTACATCATCATATTACATTCATTTCAAAGCCTTGTTACATTTAGTATCACACTCTCTTCCATAAACCTTTCTCTTCCCTTTCTCTCACTTTCTTTCACTTTGTTGTCTTTTCTCCCTTTTTTTTTTGCTCTCCCTCACTCAACATAATTCACAGTAGTGACCAGATAATAATTGTATGGTAATTCAGCAGTGAAAATACATTGGAAACAATCAGTGACTGTATACATCAACAACATGATCTATTTAATTAAATGCTGCCATAATCATTGTTAGAAGGAGGGGGTGGGGGTGGGCAGGAAGTAAGAAAAGTGCTGTGAAGAATACTAGTGATGGATTATCAGACTAATTTTGTTTGAATGTTTGAAAAATTTCAGCATTTTTATGAATGAATTTGTTAAATTAGCATATGTTTTTCTCTTTAGAACGAGACGGAATTAGTAATTCTACCATACATTTCTTTTTTTGCCCTAGTTAATTTTGTTTAAAAGCTTTATGATTGGGAATATTGAATTGCGGGAATAGGCATTTGAATTACATGTAGTTTTTTCTGGTGTTCATTGCATGGTTTGTAAAAAAAATGCTAAAAGCTGAAGCAGCTTGACAGTCCCACATGGACAAGGTCAGCTCTCCTGGTCATATTTTTTCATGTAACAATGAAATTTGAACATTTAGAAATCATTTGGCCATAACCGACGTCTTCTGTTTGATGGTGGAAGAATCTCACTTCCTATTCTTCTAGACAGTTTTTTTTTTGAGAAACTCAGCATTTATCTGAAGTTTTCTGTCCTCCAGATTTGGAGTAGTTCAGTTTTTGGCTTTTGGTAATGTGAAAACCAGTATGCAATTTCAGCCTCTAGAGCATATGTTTTCACCAATTTCAGATACACAAAGAGATATTTAAACGAAATAAAAGCCATAAAACAACAAAAAAAAGGCTAATACCCTTAGGGCCAAATCTGTAAGCATTTTTTTTAGAGAAAGCCACTTATTATTTATGTATTTATCTATTTATTTATTATTTCCTTACGATTATAGTCAGATAACACACTTTGTAAAATAAGAAAGAAAAAAAAAAGATTTTCATACTGAAACCATCCAGGATAGCTTTTGATGTTCATGATTCAGCATAGATTACATAGGATAATTAAATCATCCAAGCAAACCGGCATATTTTGTTAAGGCAGTGGGGAAAGGTTGCAAAAGGCATTTTGATGAAGTCCCATGTGCGAAATGATTGCCACAAACAATTAAAATGCTTGAAAGAAAATGTGAATAAAAGAAACCTATTCATGCAGAATGCACTGAATGTGATGTTTGGGGTGACATCTATGTTTTGTTACTTGAAAATGCACTTATTGTTTTTCATTTTCTTATGCCCCCAAGTATTTTGGTTCATTTCTTTCAGTTCATTGCTGAACCGCACTAAAAGGAGATGTATTTCTGTATTGTTTTGCTAATACTTGTATTGGATGCCTTCAACTTTTTTTTAAAAGGTTATCCCTTTTCCAATGCATCAGTGCATTTTCAGGCGAGTCCAAATCACTTAAACTACACCTGTTCTCAAAGCAAAAAAGAAAAACAAAATAGAAAAATAATTAATGCAATATGTTTAGGATGTTACCATTCTTAAGTCTTGTATTTTGAGCTTTCAGTTCACCATCCCAAAGGAAGCATCTTTATTGTTATAGGTTTTAATTTTCTTTTTTTACTTCAGTTTAAAATGCATAGTTTCTTATGAGAGATGATAAAGTAACAAGTGAACTATTTCTTTCTTATTGATGAAGTTCTAGTGGTTTTCATGGCTGTTATGTTTTCTGGCCATTTAGCCTGCGTCAGTACATGTCATCAATTCACATCTTTTAATCAACATATTAAATAAGAGCAACACATTAACAACAAAATGTTCATGCATGAAGTCTGTACACAATGCTTAAAGCTTTGCTTTGTAGTGAGGGGGTGCATCTTCGTTATAGATAAAAATGAGCAGCACGAATAGTGACACGCTTAAAAAAAACTTTGAAACGTCCCTCATAAAACACAAGATCTCAAGTCCTCTGTTTCAAATCAACATTTGACTTATTATTCACTGGCTAGCTTCCTTGTTGCCGATGAAAATTAAATGCAGTCAGTCGTAGATAACCAAGATCAACATGTTTGGGATGCTTAGCGTATCCTTTTATGGCAGTGTTAAGCAAAGAAATCTTTGCATGTCTTATAACAGTAAACAGTTAACAGAATTGTTGATGCTTCTGCACCACTGGATGCAACAGAACTCCTCCATTCTTGAATTCCTTTGGCACTTGCACTGCATTGTCAGTACAACTTAAGGCAATGGCGGGAAATTGTCTTTAAAGACACAGATCCAGCACAGGATTGCCGAAACCTTTACAAGCTGTAACAGTACATGGTAAATGAGGTCTGTTGGAGTTTTCATGACCAATGAAATCAAGCGAAATGTCTTTATTGCACACCTTATTCCCCTCTGGAGGGAGATGGGAGTTCTTGTACGCGAGATGTTTTACGTGACGTTGTTGGTTTTGTGAAGATGGTAGTACTTCCTGATGAACCGTTTCTCCCAGTGACGGTGACGCAGTTTGGCGGGTTTGGCCCCAGGTCTCAGTCTGGCTAAGGTCTTGGCCACGTCAGGCTCTTTGGGAGGCGCGGGGATGTCCGACATGTGTGTGCAGTTTGAATCTGTGGGAAGAATAACAGGGCTAGAATGGATATGTGAATGCTGATGTCAGTTGTATGCTTAACAAATTGTGGTACCATATCATGCATAAGAACCCTGTGAAAAACGAAGAGTTATTAGTTGTTATAATTAGGTCCTCCGAGAACGTGCACAACAAATTTGTTTTCCTAAGAAAATTGAGAAAGTGAATTAGTATCCTGTTCTCCAGTTCGTTGAAACAAGTGTCTTCAAAATTGTTTGAAATGATGAAGAACAGCCAATAACGAGGTTGTTAAAGCAATTACTGTTACTATTGCATGGGGTCCTCTGTGGTTCATTTCTCTGGAGTGATATTAGGGACTGAGATAGTAAAAATGGTGTTAGATATAAGTTTACATACCTGGAGACTCCCAAAACTCTACTGTGATGAGACTGTTCCCGGCAATCCAGTCTTTGGCCTCATGAAAATGGTTGCAGTCCCAAAGAGCAACATGTCCTTTAGGCATATTCTTCTTTTTGGTGTAAGTAATCACCCTCAGGAGACCCTGTTTGCCCCAGAAATTCTGGTGTGGGAGAAAAACATAACATGAGAGAAATCTGCTTGACAACTTGGAACAATGCAAGTCAACACGAAACATTAACGAATATTCACGTACACAGATAACGGAGTAGCTCGCTTGCCAAAGACTCATACTGAGTCGGGACCTCAGACTTTACGTTCTTCACGCCAGTTTACCAGTGTAGACCGGATTTTTATTAAGCTCAAACACTGACATGGAAACCAATTTAAGTGAACCGTTTGAATGATTCCATTATATTTGCTCACATGTAGTTGTGTATATGAAGATTTTTTCATTTGCCAACTGCTGTACCAGAGCGCCACAAATTTATCTGGACGAAAATAATAATAATAAAAATTAAAATAATAATAATAAATGCAAATATTCATGTTGCAATCCGCTGATTGTCATCCTTCAGAGTTATTCCTTCTCATCTTTCACATACTGGTGTATATGGACAGGACAACTGAATTATAAAATATGTACCTTTTTGGTATCCAGAGGATCCAATTCGTGTAGTTTAGAGACCGTAGGGTACCCATATTTGTCGGCCAAAAAGGGCCCATAGGCTATGGGGTGGTAGATGTACTGCTGACCGTCTCGTCCAGCGACACTGTCTCGCCCATACTTGGAGAGCCGGATGAGCTCTGTGCCCAGCGAGTGAGGTCCGCCGATTTTATTGAGGGCCATGGAAAGTCTGAGGGCACTGGTATCGTGTCGCAGCAGCAGGCTGGTGTCACAGCCGATCAACTCCACCAGCTCGTGGTTGTAGAGCTCGCCCCCAAAGCGAGCATAGCCGGGGTAGTTAGCCTTGAGCTGGGAGAACAGCGGAACCTGGAGGAATGAAGGAAACGCAAGATTAGCTATAGATATTGAAGACTGACCATGGTGGGATGTTGCTTTTCTTGAAATTGAAATCTGGGCATTCGCTTACCATCTTACTTAAAGACGATCCTCCATTGGACGATGATACTGAGGCTTGATTATTTTATTATTACTGACTTGTTTGAGGTTTTACAATAAAACGAAGAAGGTTATTAGTAGAAGATCAGATGGGTAGATATCTTCAGAGAGTTGTTGTGTATGTTTGGGGATGTCGTTCAGCAGCAACCAACTTCGCCTTTTTGTCTCTACTCGTCTCTGTCCTCTATCAATTTCATCTGTTGTTATCGACAGATACTATATAGTATTATGGAAACTAGTCGTTAGCCTCAGCCGAGCTTATCCAAATCTGATTCCTCACGCGTGCGAAAAGATAAATATGTCATGTTATCCCATAAGACATGAATAGAATTGACTGGGCAACAACCGTTGCGAAGTAAACTACTCATGCATCAAAAGGCATACAAAATGTAGATTCGGCTCCTCACCGTTCAATCACTCACTATACACGACGTCTCCTTAAGTCTTTACAAATTATTCTGGCTTGTTTCTTCTTATTGGATAAGATCGGCGCCCGACATGGATTTGCTAACCAATAGACACCAAACAGTTAGAGGCTGACAAACAGTGGGCCACATTTTGGAACACTTTTCAAGGCCTTCTAGTATTGTATGGCGTATCGTGTCATTTAAAAGACAATTTATTTGCCAGTTCGGAGACGTTAGAACACACTGAACACAGAATGGTGTTACAAAGACAACAATAACAAAGAGCCAGCGTAAGTGAGTCAGGGTGAAGAGAGAATAGTGCACAGAGTGTGCTTTTAGTGTAGTTGTGCTTGTGACAAAAACCATAATGGATATGTGTTGCTGGATAGTATTAGTTGAGTGAAAAATTAGCCTGCAGTCCAGGCACGCGTCTATGTAACGCTGTATGGGCGCTTGCTCACCCGTCCTCGTCTATAACGCTGTTCCTTGTTGAGCGTTCTTAAGAAAATAAATATTTGTCGGCCTCTAGAATTGCATTATATAAGTTGAAGTCTTTTTTTTTTTTCTTTCATGGAGAGCCACAGCTGTCGCCAGTGATATTTGATCGGCTAATTCTGTGTGATAGAGCTCAGCGAAATGCGCATGGGCGGGCTCTTTGGGCCAGGATTTGCTACGGTATGGTTCATTATTGTTCTGAAAGGGACGATTACGGATTGCATGAGCTTTGTGACAACGTTTGAGAAACGAAAAGGTAGATTATTTTATACTTTGCCACAGCCATGTGAAGGCCGAGGGATCAATATGAGTAAAATATGAAAAGGTGATTTTTTAAAAAAATCACTGCTCTTTGAATACAGCATTTCTTAAATACAGCATCTATTATGACTGGTGGAAAACATATTTCTCTTTTCAGGGGAAAGGGAGACAGGGAATCATTGATAGCTTATCAGCCACAATTGAACATCCTGCACGACTTTGAGTCGTGATTTACTACGCTGTCTACATATAAAACGAAGTGAACATTTCTTTCAAACTCTCTTGCACTCGATCGGGACCCAGTCTTGCAATTCTTTGACCCATCCATTTGGGGAAAACCGATGGCGCATCACTTACAAGATGATACCACGCTCTAGTTGCAACGAAGGTTTTATTATTTGCATATTAAAGAACTCGAAATGCATCATGGCTACAGTACGGTCGAATGGCCCCGGTAACGACACTTTGCCAGTTTGCTGCGGGTAACAGCTTTCGCGATTATTGCACGCTTTGTGTGGATGCGGCTGAATATATTATTAATACCGTCAAAATAGGGTGACCTACATGCATACAGTTTATTTAAATAATTTAATAGCTCCTTAATACTCGTAGACCTTTTGGTTGCGTGCTGCGTATGGCCTACATTATTTATAAACACCTGCCATGAAACGGTGTGGATAAAGGTATCCTGAAACCGTACGTTGTTCATGATACAGATTTGACACACCGCTATCTCTGCCGCCCAAATCCCTCCGCTTAATTTCCCCCCTCCCCGTTACTATTTCCTTCGTTTCTTTGTCTCTCTGTGCAATGTTATCAGTAGTTGAGACGAACAGGTTGACATTGGGGGCCCAGCGATTCTGAATATCTGTTGTTTGCAACGTAGACAGGTCAGTTTGGGCAAAAGGAGCCCATTCAGGTATATTTCAGCTAGGCTAGGCTTGATATCAGGTGAAATTTTGATGGTAGCATGTTGTACAGGTCCCGAAAAATCAAGTGAAATAACGGCTATACTAGTTCTTGGGTTATGGATTGTCTATATGTAGCACTCAGTGGTGGGTCCTCTTAGTTCTGATGGCCATGATACAGGATGTACGATAAAAACAACAAGAAGAAACGAAAAGAAAAGAAATCTAGAACATCACTAACACATTCAGTTATTTTTGAGTTATCGACAAATTTTTGATCACTTGACGTCTTTTCTAATCAGGCGTAGTCTTATTTACCAACTTGTAATTTTCACAGAAGATAAGGGCCAAGAGTGGCTATCACAGCTGACACTTCAGGGAGTTAGAGTATTATTCTTAAGTAGTAATCTACATCGTAAACACTAAACGTAAGCTGTGTGAACGGAGACCGATTTAAAATTTCAAATCTTGTCCCGTTGTCCCAATCTTTGCTCAGGCAGATATTTGGAGTATTTTATGCGGGCTGCTGTGTCTTGACCTAATTGGACACAACCAGGTCTTCCAGGTGTACCATGATTGTTATAATGGACAGTCATGTTTTGAGTAAAGATCCACCTGTGCTTTTATTCATGTTTTAGAAAAAAACTTGGGATGCGCAGAATCTTGAAATAAATAAATCGATTGGTACAGTGAAAAAAGATGTGCTCAAATTTGACATGAACCCGAGGGTAGAAGATAAAGAAGAAAGAAGGAAAGAAAGAAAGAATGGCGGGGGCACTAGTAAGCCAAGCCCACAAAAACTTGAGGAACGTGGGCATTGCCCAAAGCACAAAATGGAAGACTTGCCCCATAGTGGGCGACAGATTCAGCAATCGCTATGGGATGTCACTGTGTGGGGGAGGGAGGGAGGATGGACTATATAGTCGGGTTGTTTAACAAATCCTAACCATCCCGCATTCTAAACATTTGGTTTTGGTCTTGACTGAGCTAAGTCGACGTGAGCACGATTGTTCGAAGCGTCCTCGAACACAGGCCCAAACAGCGACATGACAATAGACTACCGGTAAATTTGTGGCATGGGAATCGCACAACAACAAGCCAGGCCAAACCAGGACGCGCTTCCCACGTGGATGATGATTCATAGAATTTGGGAATAGAGCATGAAAAAAAAAACCACGGCAACAGTATAATTACGCATTTGTCACGGACAACTGGAGAGGCAGTTTTTCCCCAAACCCAGGCCATGTCTTTGGGAAGAGGAATACAGAAAATACACAATCGGACATGGACTCAAGGCTCGATGACAAAGCAGGACCAACTTCCACAACTGAATCAGTTTCTTTTGTTGCTGTTTTTTTTTTTTTTTTCAAACCTGCAGATTCACCAGACTGATAAAGGAGGGAGCGTTTTGAATGAATGGCTTGATACACAGCGTTGCTTTTAGTTGTTATTTCGATCATTGTGAACATTTGCACCTTGGATTGTGTTTATATCCTTGGTTAGCTTTACGATCTTTTCCCCGACCCAGTTCCATCCCCATCCTCTTTTACCATTTTGTTTCCCTTTAACCCTTCTTTATTGTGGCTCCTGATTTTTAGAGCTGTAGAAAGGTTTCCTCTTACGAGTTTGCAATGGTGTGTGTCAAAACGTTTCCACCATCACAGTGTGCCATGGACAGAAAAAAGATCTCAAGGATCAGTACAGTTCAGCGTTGTCGACAAGCACAATCCCTCTTCATTAATCCGATTTTATCACTCCCACTTTACCCTTTGCCCTCCTCCTCCTTTTCCCCTCCCCCTCCTTTTCTTCTACCTGCCACTGACACTCTACGTAAAAGGTAGTGTACTTTTGCCTTTGCAAAAGACAATATAATTATTGGTCCGTTTTCATTATCATTATCAGTATCAGTATGGAGCACAGTTGATTTTAAGATTTTAAACCCAGTCAACTGCATTCATTGAGGGAAGGAAAAGACAAGAAAAACGACAAGGCCCGGATTCAGCAACATCAGGGCATGACTTGGCAACATAAACAAAGACTGTCGTCGCGCTTACAGTGTCCGATTGTTACTTTTTTTTTTTTTTTAAACCTTATCAACGCTCAGACAACGCCGCCCGTGGGCTCTTCGCTAACAGATGGTGTGTGATATCACCTCTACTATCCTGGGGATTTTGTCATAGATTTTTGGGAGGCTTAAAAACTCCAGAAAAGGATGGGAAACTTGGAGAGATAATGGGAGCATCTCCCCAGGCCACTTCAGTTTTGCCAGTCCTGGTGGTTTGACCGACCCTCCTTTTTTCTCTCGCTTCTCCAAGCCACTCGATAGCCGCGGTTTCAGTTGGGAGGAACATTGTCATTTCATTTTGGCCGCGGCGACGAGGAGAGCGATGATAAAAACAGGACTATAATGCGTTGGAAGCATCTCCCCCCTTCTCCAAAAAGTGACCCAAAAAATCCTTAATGACGCACAAACACTTGGGACTATTATTGGGTGGACTGACGGCCACAGTGACATAATGGGGCCGACGTGAGGAGAGAGAGAGAGAGAGAGAGAGATGACCCAAGCGTTAGTCTGCTCAACGGCAGAGTGCATAATGAAACCATTTCATTCCAGAATTTTTCATTTGGGGTAGCCATAGTTTCGAACAGATTCATCGAGAAAGAGAGAAGCGGGGGGGGGGGGGGGGGGGGGGGGGGAAGAAAAGAAAAAAGGCCAAAAAAAAA
>JBCEWB010057068.1:11072-24110 GCA_039654565.1 Peronia peronii
TATGCTACTTTAGCCTGTGGCATGTGGCATGTGCAGATATTGACCTTGAGCTTAGAGAGAATCAAAGCTTGGTTTACAGCTGGAATGATGTGTAATAGCCTGCATGTAGCATGCCAAGATCTGGACCCTTCTACTTCTACTGTGACAGAGAGACAGATACTGATTTAAAGGGCCTCACATGATATAGATGGCCTTTGCAATGTTTACTTTCCTACTGTGATAGATGAATGTGACCTTTCCACCTCTTACCTATGTGATATATGTCTCACTGCTACATGGGTAACCTTTTAGTGTCAGCAGTTATAATGGGGAAAGCAAATGGGTTGGGGGGGGGGGGGGGAGCAACATCATGCCAATAAATGAATGAAAAGTTGTGAATAAATGGAGTAAAGACCTTCAAAATACGTTGAGTCCAAGACCACTTTGGCAAGTGTAGAATAATGGGAGATCGTTTCGCAGATTATCTGCCCCTCCCAAAAGAGGGACTTGTGTAAGGGAAATCATTTTGACCAGCCCTGTTACTGCCCTTTGTCACACAAAAGGGGTGTTTAGCAAGCTGTGTAAACAGGAAAAAATCCCTTTACTTCTTGTCATTTGAAAAACTGGTCGCCAAAAATTTTGATAAATTTTTTACAATAAGAAGAAAACATTCTCCTTGTACCATAATTTTTCATGCTGTATGTTTCAAGCAAAGGGCGCAAAAATGATTTTTTTTTCTCTTTACACTGCTTGTTCAATCCCTCTTTTGTCTGGTAAAGAGGAGTAATGGGATTGAGCACAATAATCTCCCATTGCTGACATGGCCTAGAGAATGCCCTCCTCCTTTCTTCTCATTCTCCTCCCGTCATCTGACAATGCCAGCTCTGTTTCTCCCACACTTAGAAAGCTTTTTTTGTCATTAAAAAACATTAACACCCTCTCCCCCCTCTTTCACCACGAAAAAAAAAAGGCCAACAAAATAAATTAAAATAGATTAAAATGAAACTTACAAAAAAAAGAAATAAACAGAATAAAATAAAATGTTAATTAAAAAAGATAAATAAATATTTTTTTGAAAATTTAAATAAAATAAAAGTAAATAAATAAATAAATAAGCAGATAAATAAATAAATAAATAAGCAGATAAATAAATAAACAGATAAATAAATAAATAAATAAATAAATAAATAATAGAACAAAATTTAGCTGTGATGATCCACATGACTAAAATGTAAGAGTCCCAATTTCATTGGGATGCCTTTTTGTATATTCATTTCATGTTTTATGAACTTGGTGGAAATGCTTACTGTCAATGATGTCTCCAGCTGTCTTTTCCCCTTTGGCTAGGGCTATACTTAACTATGAATATGTGATTTATAGTTCTCTCTCTCTCTCTGTCTGACAGCCATGGTGATGACCGACGTCAGTGTGGTGACGGACCTGCTGCAGGATGAGGAGAAGAGAATCAAAGGGTTCCTGGAGCAGCTAGGACAGAAGCTCAAGACTGCCGGGGTAAGGCAAGAGTCCATCTCTCTTACTGTCACAAACACACCATGCCATGTCGAGATAACTGTTCACAGATGGCTGAAAAATGTCATTGAACGTAACATAATTCCCAGACAGTGATATGCTGGTCATTCAACCATTTGAAGAGATCACTTCGGGGTTTTTCTTCCTTTTCTTCTCTCTCTCTCTCTCTTTTTTTTTTTTTTTTTTTTGTTCTCTTTGACTTAGACATGGATATGAATACATATACGTAGAAGATTTATATATTTATTTATTTAGGCCTATTTTATTTATTTATTTATTTATTTATTTCAGCCTATTTATTTATTGGTTTAGGTTTTTCTTTTTTTTTCTCTCTCTTTCTTTCTTCATTTAGGCCTATTTATGTATTTACTTATTTATTTAGACCTTTTTATTTATTTAGGCCTATTTGTTTTTTAGTTTGTTTACTTATTTAGACCTGTTTATTATTTATTAATTTCTTTATTTACTTACTTATTTAGGCATATTTATTATGTATTTATTTATCTCTCTGTTTATTTATTCACTCATTCATTCATTTATTCGTTCATTCATTTATTTATTTAATTTGCTCAAACATGGGTGCACAGTTGTGGAAGATCCAATTTTTGTGTACTAGTAAATTGTCCGAGGGCTAGACAGAGTATAACTGAATTATGTAAGTGGAAACATTTCTCTGTTTGTATACAGTTGTAAACACCTTATTCATAGATTTGATGTCAAAATGAATGTAAAAGGAAAATGAATAGACAAATAAATATTACTGTGCTTTTATATGGTGACAGTTATGCCCTGTCTGCAATTATGCCATAACTATGTCTGTTACACTTTGTATTTGCTCTGCTTGTTTGGTCCCTTAACTTGATTGTGACTTGTGGAAAGCTTCAGGAAGAATTTCCATACCAGACCTCTCTTTTCTTGTCTGTTACTTGGGAGGGCCTGTGATTCAGGGAAGATCTTGCTAATTCATTGCTTGATGTCTGTTCACTTCTTCCTTTGTCTGACTCATACCACTTTTTTCATTCAGTGGTTCCTTAGATTAGATAATCATCTTAGCCAGCCCATCTGATCTTGATATATGTCTTGTGCCCAGGGCAAATGAGTCGGAAGTCATGCCGGGTGAATTCAAGTTACAGTTGTTTCTTTATCATTTTTTTACTATTTTCCGACCATGATACCAAATTGTTTCTTTTTTCAGGTTAAAAAAGTTTAAATTGTCATTTTGTGAAAACAAAAAAAAATTTAGTATCTTTGTCGGAAAGTGGTTGAAAACGACCGAAAATGGCCGTGGATCTTTAGCGCCCGGCGCGACTTCCGATTCACAAGACATATGGTTACAAGACATATGGTCATACTGGTATTGTGTAGTGAGCTATTTTTTTCAGTGAGCTAAGTTACCTCTCTTTGGCAAGTACAAAAGGTATAAGACAAGCATTGTAAAAAAGAAAAAAAATCACTTTTACTCCTTTTACTCAACACATGTGAAGCAGAAAATTTTTTTAAAAAAATTATTACAATGTGAAAAAAAAAAAAAACATTTGTCTTGCGACCAGGACAGTGAGTCGGAAGTCGCGCCGGATGATAAAGATCCACGGCCGTTTTTGGTGGTTTTTAACTACTTTCCTACTAAGATGCTAAAATTTTTATGTTTTCACACAATGACAGTTTAACCTTTTTTAACCTGAAAAAAGAAAAATTTTGGTATCATAGTCAGAAAATAGTAAAATACAACTGTGACTTGAAATCACCCGGCGTGACTTCTGACTCATTTGCCCTGGGCACAAGACATTTTCATTAGGTTGTGAATTTTTCAGAATTTTTTATCATTTGTGCTTCAAATAGCAAGAGAAGTTATTTCTCTTCTTTACCACGCTTGTCTTATACCTCTTGTACTCTGCGAAGACAAGTAATTTGGCTGACAATCAAAATGGCTCACTAGGAGTACCTGACCCTGAAGACATGTCTAACTTGTGGCTATAATTGTCCACAGATTGGGGGCAAGGTGAAAAGTGTGGGAGGTAACCCCGGTGAGGTGGTCTGTAAGGTGGCCAACGAGGAGAAGGCCCACCTGATTGTGCTGGGCTCCCGAGGTATGGGCACCATCCGACGCACCCTGCTGGGCAGCGTTAGTGATTATGTCATGCACCACTCCCACGTGCCCGTCCTAGTCTGCAAGCATCCCGACAGCCACAAGCACCACCACGACACCAAGCACTAGATCCACAGGCAGCCTCCGTCACAGACCATCATGCCACTTCTAGCTTAGGAACGTTCAGTTCTGTGAACAGACTGTGTTCAAGGGGTGAACTTATCATCTGGAGGTTGTCATCAATGCATAATATAATCTACAAAATCTTACATTCAAATCAATCAGTGTTCTTGAATCGAATTATATTTTAAAAAATGATCATTTGTAATTTTATATTTCTCCTCTTTTTTTTTTTATTCCATGAAATAATCTTTTCTTCAAAATTATCTTTTTCTAAAACTGGGAAATCGCCTCTATGTTTGTGACTCGGTCTTAAATTGTGTACAAATTTCATTACCATCAACTTAAAAGATAGTTTATTTGTCGCAAAAAATATTTGCATTGACTTTTTATTTTTGTTTGTGTCAACTGTACAAGATTTACCATGAATGTATGATAATTGCAGAGAACTGAACATTTTTTTTTTTTAAACAAAAGAAATCATGAATTGTGCACTATATTTACTGTATTCGGGATGCATGTGGACAAATATTCAACATGACTGTGATTATGTCAGGCAGGGGTTGGCTTTTTTCTTGTCAGTTTTTTCTCTGGTCCTTTCTCCCCCCCCCCCCCCCCCCTCCTGTTTTTATAGATAGTTTTGTTGATGGTGATTCACAGTAAATTTCTGAGGGACACCTTTGTTGACCAAATACAAATTGCTCATCATCATCAGTGTTAGCTGGGGGTTTTTTTTGTACTCCTTTGTTTTATGAATATACGTATGGGAGTTATCTCCATCACATTTTATCCACATACAAACTTACCCGTACGTGTAGTGCCTTTTTCAATAATATGATAGTGTAACGCTAACCGTAATCAAGATTTCTTATTTCATTTTCTCATTACCTCACACACACCAGCGTCAGACTTCAAGATGGCAATGCATCAGGGAGACTAATCATCATAAGGAATAGGACGAGCTCCCCTTTAGTTTCCTTCCCTCGTAATTTTGTAGCAACTTAAAATCTTTTTTTCCCCAACATGTCAACTTAGAGAATAATCTGTAGATTTCCAAACCAAAGGCCAGTTTTTGCATTATATTTTTTTTTTCCCCACTTTTTTTTTTCTTGCGATGTACAACCTTTACTCCAAGATTTGAAAACCATTTCTTCTGTAGTACTGCCCATCAAAATCATGTGCTTGGAGTTTGCCCGATGTATGTTCTTTTGATTGATTTGTCTGTAGCACAGACTTTATGTCTGGTTGGCAATATCTACAGATTCTGGGGGACATCTTTGCGTTTTAAAATGTAGTATTTCAGGCCAGCCTAGTCGTGGCTGTATGTCATGATGATACAGTGAGGGAAATGGTTATCCATTCAAAGGAAATGTTGGTTGTTAGTGAGAAGAATTATATGACTTGAATACTTGTATGTAGATATAATAAATCTGCGAACGTGACCTACTAGTGGGCAAATGTGACAGGAATACACAGTATAAGTATATAATTGAGAAAAACAGTTACTAAATTTTTGGCTCAGGTGCCCATTGAGTTTTCCTGTTGTCAGAAGATCACATTTTTACGCAATAACAGACTCTGTCATGGAATTTGAAATCCTTTGATCTGGTGCTCAACAAAGCTCTTCCTTGGTTTGCCATATTTTCACATTTCCTGTTGTTTTTGTTGATTTTTTTACATTGATCAGCCATAGACCAGCTAATCTCCAGCAGATTGCATTACAAAGTAGCAAGCTGGCAGTTACCAACGACCTGACAGGACCATGTGTGTCTGTGTGATAGAAAAATTTTACAAATTCTGATTTGCCATCCAGTGTTGTAACTATGATGTATTACATGTTCGTAACCAAGTTTGAGTTATTCAGTACCATTATGAGAGCGGAAGTAGCACAGCATGGAATGTTGTGGGCTAGTTCAGTATTCATTCCTGTTAAATATTCATTACCATCTTTGCAATAAGATATACCGGGGAGATCAAATGGATCTACATTGTTTCGTCAATGAAGCACACACAAGCAATTTCCAACAGCAGACCATATACTTGAAGGGCCATCTTTGTGGTTTGAGCTGTACAGAGATCGTGTCCTCATTAGTTTGCATTCCTACTGAAGAGAAGCCTTTCTGAATGATATATCTCTTTTATCAGATGTTGCAATTAAGCCTACTTATTCTAGAAAAGTCTTGCTGGTAGATATTTTCTGTATCAGGATGCTAGTAGAGGTGTTGTCTATTTTCATATTACTACAGATGACTACATGATGCATGCAGTCTTTGTGAGTGCAACAACGGAAGATTTTAGCTGTTGTCAATATTTCTGTAATCAGAACTTTCATTGGGAATGGTGGAATTTTGCTATGTCCAGTCATCTTCAACTCCTAGCTAATACAGTCTCTTATTATATTATCGTCATGTGCTTGCCATATAAGCAGTCTCAGATTCAAGGTTTTTCTTTGAAATGGGAGGAAAGAAACAAAATACTGGGGTCTTGTTTTCATATACACTTTTAAAATCAGTGATATAGAAATTAAACTATTATTACTAGTTTTTGTGTGTTTTTTTTCAAAACCAGCATTTTATATGCTCTATCAATGATTGTTTTATTCAACCAAGTGAAAGATTATGCTGTTTTATATGATCTTTGGTAGATGCATGTTTTTTCTGATTTGAGACTCAGTAGTGGGGACTCCGGATGAGACAACGCGAGGTTTTGATGTATGTGCAAACTGCACATCTCCGAAGTGTTTGATGCTAGACGTCATATCCTCTATTTGCTCATTGTAGATGTTTTTCTAGGTATCATGTCTCATCTCATGCATTATTTTGCATGACTGAATGACGATGCTGGTGAATAAAAGTTTTTTTTTCTTTACCGTAGTTTTGGTCTTACCTTTGTATTCTTGTTTTATTGTCTGGTACATGTATAATTGTTGTCTTGTTTTGTCAGTAACATGTAAGGCAGTGGTTTCCAACGTTTTTGCACTCATGACCCCTCACCCAAAAGCTTGCGACCCCCTACTGTCAACAGCCTGATTTACTTTTTACGGTCTGTGATTGAGAGGAAAAGAAATGTCTAACACAAAATTTGTTCAAGAATCCTTTAATTATTTCTTAGCAAATGCCATATGCCATATAATGACATTGAACCGCCCTAACACGTTTTTTTTGTTTTTTCAGTGAAACAAAAATAGGACGAATAGGTTTATTTTTCAGTGAAACAAAAAAAGGACTGATACGTTTTTTTGTTTTTTTTTTCAATGAAACAAAAATAGAACACGTTTTTTTTTTTTGTTTTTTGCAGTGAAACAAAAATAGAACTAACACGTATTTTTTTTTTTCACTGAACCAAAAATAGAACCAACACATTTTTTTTTTGAGTGAAACAAAAATAGGATTAACACGTATTTTTTTTTTTTGAGTGAAGCAAAAATAGCACTAACACGTTTTTTTTTTCAGTGAAACAAAAATAGGACACACGTTTTTTGTTTTTGTTTTTGTTTTTGTTTTTGAGTGAAACAAAAAAAGGACTAACACGTTTTTTTTTTTCAGTGAAACAAAAATAGAAAAATATATAAGAGCGCAAAACAAGTCCCAATTGATGAGCTGAAATTCATTTTACCCAAGCCACCTCTGGCAAGACGATGGGAACCCCCAACCTGCCAAGGCAGACTTTGCGACCCGCCACGAGGTCGCAGCTCACCAGGTAATAACCCCTAATCTAAGCGGAAGATTGTCGTCTTGGGAGATTGAAGCCAACGGGTGATATTTAAGAGAAATTTCATGCTCTCTTTTTTATGCCTGTTTTGCACCATACAACATCCAAGACATCTCAATGTTTGCCACCTCTTTATCTGAGTCTGACATGTTTATCTACGATTAGAAAAGAGTGAAGTAATATTTCACATGAATGTTTGCAGTTTCTTTATGATGAGAAACTTTTTGTCTAGTATTTTTTTAAATTCTGTCTTGCCTCTTTTCCCTGCTTCCTTTGTTCCCCCCCCCCCCACTTCCTCTCTCTCTCTCTCGCGGAGTCTCACACATGCACAAGCACTCACTCATACACACATACACACACACACACACACTTATACCCCACAACGACACCGCAAGTATCATTAAATATACCCTTATCAATTTCAGAGAGAATAAACGCACGCACAGACACACACACTCACGCACACACAAACACACACATACATACACCTTGCTGCTTCTGCTATGCTCTTTTTGTGCTCTCAGTACATGTATTTCTTCTGACTCTTCCTCCCTCTCTCTCTCTTTCAATCGTTCTCTCTCTCTCTTCTCTGTCTCTCTCCCCCATTCTCTCTCATCCACACATATTCTTTTTGCCAATCTCTCGCTGGTTCTTTCCAACTCTTTTACCCCCTCCCCCTCACCCCCACCCCCACCACCACTCCATCTCTGATTCTAGCCACTCGTAGGACAAACCTCTCAAAAATAAAAAGTGACACACCACACATACACACGTATATGTCCTCTGTTTATCTCCTTCACAAGCCTCCAAACCCGTCCTTACACCGCAGTCCTACAGTTATCCGATAATAATCGCCATCCCTATCCTCCTAAGCAGATCTACCCAAGGTATAAACATAAATTATTAACTAATGATCAAATCCCTCGACAAAAGCCGTCTCACCTGCGGTCAATATAACGAAGGGGAGTAATCCTGTTTTTGTTAGCAATAGCATGACGGCTGCCGTTGTTACCTTAGCGCTCGTAATACATAATAATTAACTATTACATTGTCACTCATAATTTTTGCTATTTTTCAAGTTATTTACAAATTCAATTCACATATTATGTACGAACAAAAAGCTTTCAATCAAAGTCGACGTATTGTGCAGACACGCCCGGGGGGGGGGGGGGGGGGGACTTCTCGTGGCGTTACGTAACATTCTATATACGTCTTTCACCCTCCTGGTGAGGGTTATCTCGACGGCTCTTTGTTTGAAAAACAAAAAATCCTGTTTTAAAAAATCCTGTCTTCACTTTTGAAAAAAAGAAAAATTCTCTCTTCACTTTTGAAAAGAAAAACAAACAAACAAAAACAAAAATCCTGTCCTAAAAAATCCTGTCTTCAGTATCGGCTGTCTCATGGCTGTCCTGAACTTAAGTTACATTATTCTGTTCAAGTGTGAGATTGTTCGAGAGCTCGCTATGTCAAGGTGTGTGTGTGTGTTTCTGAGTGTGTTGTTTTGGTTATTTAGCTTTGGCATTGATAAAGATGCGCTGGGTGGACTGTTTGTCATGTCTCTGTGTATGTGTGTGTGTATGTGTTTATTCTCTGTGAAATTGATAAGAATGCATTTAACCAGAGCGATCACATTGTGTGTGTGCGTGTGTGTGTTTCTCTCAAAATAAATAAAGACGCATTCTTAACTCACGATCACCATCAAGAAGACTGCCTGAAAATTCAAAATATCAATGATATATTTGTGTTTAGGTGAGGGGGACTTTTTTTTTGGGGGGGGGGGGGGGGGTTCTTGTTTCCAATTCTGCCCAGTTTTGGAATACCCAAGAGCTAATTTGGAAAGATATGTGAATCGGCAATTTTTTTCTTTGCAGGAGGACAATACACAACAGACCGGACTCCTGGAAATGAAAACAAAGATTTTAGTTCTTCCAACCCTCATAAATGCATTTGAGAGGTACAAATGAGCAACAGTTTTACACAATGACTGGGTATTGTTCTCTACCACTGGCATCCCTTTCGTTCTCTACTGGCAAGACTACAGTGTAATGACAGGAGTAAAAATAACTAACCCATCTAAAAACCTTTCAAAATCTATATTGACATTAAAAAAAACAACAACAACAAAAGTAAGAAAACTTTACCGTGAACATAAAACTCTGTGAAACAAAGATCCACAGACAGCAGCTGGCAATCTCTTGAGACATTAAATAGTCATAAATGTCGAGGAAAAGCCATGACTATGAAATAAAAAACGCAGAGAGAGTGCTTAAAATTCATGGGAAGGAAATCTCGATATGAGCCGTTTGATAAACGTCACTGAGAAAGAGCAATGAAATCTACTATCACATAAGTGATTTTGTTTGAACTCCCCGGGTCTCCGTTTGTAAATTTACAAGACGTGTTCAGGCTACGGCCATGAGAATGGTAACATATAATACATACCGTACGTAGCACATTTCAAAACTGCCTATACTTTTCATTTTGGATCTAACACTGCCTGTTAAGCACTGAGAAATGCACCCTCTTTGCACCTCTGTCCATATCATGATGTATAATAAAATTATTCATTCCAATGAGACAGATATTTCACATAGATCGTCTGCACCTTCATTTGATGCATATCACGATAATATTTTGTTTCTTCCCCACAAGTTTGCTGGATTCTGATGGACATACCTGCAGTGGGAAGAATTATAGGCTTGTGCTGAATTTGTAATGGTTGTGACCCTCCCAGCAGTGTGAGTTGCCATATGATGGCAGACCTCAATCGTCTACATTGTGGAATACATTGCCTTGTGAACAATTTATACCTATGGCCCATTTTTGTGCCCCTAAATATTGGAATAGCTGTAATTAAGAGAGCCAGAAGAGAAGCAACTTTCCACTTATTGTAACTGAAAATAAGTACCGTACTTTGTGCCACTGTTTACAAAACGGCCACTACTGCAAGCAGCCGACTACATGTATTGTCATTCTTGGATGATATCCTGCCAATGTCAAGTATTTATGGCTTTTTTTTTTTTTGCATTGATGAGATCATTTTAATGTCCCTGTCGTTAATCAGGTAACTACAAGTGCATGTGCATTATTAGATTCAATTCTGTTACAAGTTATTGAGAGCTGGTAAGACTCGTGCTAGAGGGGGTAACAGACTCTGTTACTGGTGTCTATACGTCTGCATTAATTACTTCTTCATGTCATCAGACCATAAACGGATAATTCTGTTCAATTTTAATAGTAATTTCTCCACCATTTATCCCAGCAATGACACTTTTGACAGGTTTCATGTTATATATCCACTAATAGCCATCAGCTCGACCATGTCGTGTTGTTCAGTATGAAATTAAAATCTCAAAAAATTAGGGCAACCTGACGTGGAGATCATGCTGCAAAAGTCAGCGATTATTCGCCTTCTAACAGTGACTGAATTAGCCATGCTGAAACATATATATATATATAGAGAGAGAGAGAGACCTATGTTTGTATTTCCTTCATCTTAAAAACCGGAGAATACTTTTTTTCTTAGATAATAAACTTTGTGTTGAGTATGGCAGGATTTTGTACAACAGCTATGGCATCACTACTAATAGACTGCCAACTTTGCTAATAACTGATTATTGCAATGCTCCGTATGAAATAAAATACAAGAAAAATAATGAAAGAAAATACTGTATTGCATTTTCTGGCAAATTGTATTGTCCAATCTGCCCGGCTGTGGCGCCACACCGGACGCTGATCGTTATTGTTCAGGCTGGATAGGACAGGGCAGGGTGATTATGTTCAAACGCTCGGGCAAACACAGAACATAAACATGTGCGACATTAGATTATCGTGATCATGTCAAAAAGCTTGAACGTCCAAACAATCTGATTATCACTCTCAAACATACGGAACTGTCTCGTAATTTGTGCCAGCTCTCAACTTTCGCCTCTCTCTCGCCGGTAATTCTATTGAGATAATGACTTATATAGATGATTATCTTTGTATATCTCTGTATATATATATATATATATATACAGAGAGAGAGAGAGAGAGAGAAAGAGAGAGAGAGAAAGAGAGAGAGAGAGAGAGAAACGTGCAAACGCAGACATACAAGCCGCAGTTTAAAAAAAAAAAAGCATGTTTTCCGTATTCACGTTGTCTGACATAACCAATTAGGGCACAACACACTTTTTGTTTTCTCTCTATTTTCTTGTATGCTTGTTTGTTTGTTGCAATATAAGAACTAAATTAATAAAAACGTTGAGGACATGGAATGTAATTCCACAAGAAGGGCAACAAGAAATGGATGCCACAAGAATGCTAAAGATCTTTTCGACCTATAGCATGTAGTTTTCTGCCCCGGTTTCTGTTCAAACACCTATGTCCTGATGTAACTTAATTCGCCTCCCATTTCAGGAATGCGTTATGTTAATAAAAAGCTGTTAGTTGTTGCTTGTCTCCGCCCTAAAGTAGGAAAAAACGCCCTACTACAGCTATCACCTTCAACCGACATGTGTCTGAAATAGCAAAAAGGAGAGAATAATGGCAAGATCACTGTTGAACCTACATTACCATTGTAGAACCATGAAACTTGGAACCCTTACAATCGAATGGGATCTCCCACCGTCATTTTGTAGACAAATTCATCATCAAAATAAAGAACAAAAATGGAGACAAACAACAAAAACAACAACAAAGTTGCCTCAGGATCCCACAGAAGTAGTTTCCACCGATTCTCCACTGGGTTAGACAACTATACGGATAAACAAACAAAACAATACAAAGCAAAACGACAAACAACACAGCGACACAGGCTTCACGAAGTCTAAAGCGAAAATTAAGGACATTGAGAGTTAACTATCGACACTCCATAGTCTGGCGCAGTCAATGGTCTGTGCAGGATCACGCCAAATCCGAATTAATTAGAGTGAACCTGTATAAAAAGGGTGAGATGGGTAAAAAAGAGATCTGAATAGGAAATTGAAGTGGCATTCAGGAGGTGATCGCTTGGAAACAACGGATGTTAGTTAATCGCAAATCGCTTTTCATCATTCTGGGATATTGTTCAACAGTCTAATCAGTGATTTCTAGCATGAATTACCGCTGGGTAATTAAGAACAAAGGTCCAAGTGTACAGGCTGCAGTCAATATGATGACTGACAACAAAGCTTTGACGTATTCGATTTTTCTCCTATAGGACATTTTTTGCTGTTTTTTGTTTTCCATATTTTTTTCATATGCCACTTTGATACTTGTTGTTGGGCATATTGTGTTTTGGTTCTCTGTCCTCTGAATGCCCTCGGTCAGGTTGTCTATCGTGTGACGTCTACCAGTATCTTCTTTTCATAACATAGTACAATAGGCCTAGATGGCGTTTCTGGTTGGGTTTTTTGTTGATATGTATATTGGCATTGTGATACTGGAAATGTTCAAGTCCTTGTTTTATCAAAGTTTTAAGCATTTTGCTCTTTATGGAAATGCACACATAATTATGTGCAGAGCTGAGATGACTTCAGATAGCACAGATACTACATTCAGAGACTGATTAGCTTCTATAGGCCTAAGATTGAGAAGTAAAAAGATTTGACTTTCAAATTATTTGCTTGTTTGATATTCCAATTTTCTTTACG
>JBCEWB010057079.1:0-13876 GCA_039654565.1 Peronia peronii
GAAAAGGCAGGGCTTTTAAGAGAAAACAAAAACCCAAAATCGCATTTTTTGAGCAAAATCCAAATTTCAGGACCCCCCCTTATGGCAAACCATCAACAACAACAACAACAAAAAGAGAGAGAGAGAGAAAGAGTAAGAGCAATACTTCATGGGGCAAAATGTGTATCCAGTACATTATGAATCTGGATGATGATCTAGACAGGTCATTCAAGACACAGAGAAGTGAGAGAAAGGATGAAGGCAGAAATACCCAGTGAAAGTTCAACTCCATAAGATGAAGAATTTTTACAACCTAAGTTCTTGGTAGAATATCATCTGTTTTTGCAATAATGGCATGGTGTGTCAAGACAGTCCCGAGCACGAAGGCTATCAGACAATGTCAGACAAAACAGAAATGCAGAAATAGAATTATGCACTGACTTTATGGAATTATGATGATTGAAGTCATGTAATGATTTCTGCAAAAAGGAGGTTTTTTTCTTTTCTCATTATCTCAAAAGTGTTGAAAATTACTTCGGTAACTCATCGTAAAGTAGTGACAATATATATAGTTGACACAACTATTATTATCCACATGTGATATGCGCTTTGCTTATCATATGGTTTGAGTGACTGTCCATGGATACTTACCTTAGTCTTTTTAACAGTGGAGGTGGGATACGAAATGTCTTCTTGTGGGCATCGTTTCTCCAGGTTGGACAGAATGTCACATCTCGCCACACCTCTTTCTACCCGCTAAGATAGAACAACATCAACAAACAAAAAAGTTCACACTCTGAGAGGGGCCAATTTATTTGACAAGCAAATAACGATCATTAGCCATACTGATGACTAAAAATGTTGGCAAACTAACCAACACTAAAGTTAATTCTACTCTTTTTCTGACTGATCTTTCATCTAATTAGACAAGAAAAAGACTATTATTTCACAGATTTGAACGGGTGTGTTCCCATGCCTATACAAGAAACCAGAAATTGACTGCTTGAGTATAAAGGAAATAAGAATAAGACTGAAGGCATTAAAAATGTGAAAATTACATGAATGTAATCCAGTACAAAACAATGTATCACTCTGTGGAGAAGAAAACTTATTTCTACACCCAATCCGAGGGGACTGATAAACCCCCAGGAGATATTACCTCAGCACCACACCAGGCACATTTCGGTGAGATCTGAATGCACTTTCCACAAGAGGCGGCATTAGTACAGGGATTGTTGAATTCATCCTCTGAAAAATTTAAACAAATCAACATCAGGTTTATTGACAAACATAATTCATTGTTCATCATTCCCAGAGAAAAGTTGTCACAAATACTTTACACCAAAACGGATGAAATATAGTTAGATGTCGAGGGTGACTCCATTGAGAAATGTAGATTCTACCGACTCCTGTGGTCACAAGAATAAACTCTGTTAAAGAATACACTGTAACTAGACATGGAAGAGTTGAATCTGAAAGTGTGACAGAAGGCCGTGACCTTTTTGTCTGTTGTTTACATCATCACATTCAATACTTTTTAAATTGATATTTAAGAGGTTTCCAATTTATCTTATTTTTTTTGTATCTTTGGGTCAAACTGTGAACTTAATATGGTCGAGGGTACAAATAAAACAAATTTTATAATCTTTTTAGAGAGTTGAAGGTGATGATGTGGAACAACAGACAAAGGATCACAACCTTCTGCCACAGTCTAATCTAAGTGATTTTTTTCCCCAGTGTGAAGCGCGTTTCTTTCTTGTTCTACTAACACCACTTACTCTATACATGAAAAATTTGACATTCAACTCATTATATTATTACATCTAAACCAGCAGATGTGTTGAAATGTAAACAGAAAAGTGCTACCTCACAACTTACCTAAACTCTGTGAGTGCACTCCCACCACCACCAGCACCACTAACAGGATGCAAATCCTCCTAATCCGAAGCATTGCAGTTGAAATCCCAACACCTGCAAAAATACATGAATGATGCTATTGTTTTCAATACACCAACATATGGACAACATTTCTTTGTTTCAAACAGGCAAAAATTATGAAAAAGATTTCCTAGTTTCAATAATTCAATATATGGAAAATATCTCACTGTTTTTATCTAATAAGCACCATATGGCATACACTTCATTGTTTCAATTCAATAACATGACATGGAATTTGGGAAAGAGATTTCAGAGTTCAAATGAGCCAACATATGGAAAAGATAAGGTGCACAGGACCATATATACTTTACTACTGTCAAATATATCTGTCTGAAGTTTCTTTCAGTCATGTAGAACTGACCAATGATTCCACATAGGGTAATATCCAATTGCTCTTTGTCCAAAAATAGTATTTCTTTAAACCACGTCAATGATCATGGTTGTGATCTTGATTGTTTTTTTTTTTTGGGGGGGGGGGGGGGGTTTAGGGGGTAGGAAACATAATTTAATATGTAAGTCCTCTCTGCATGTAAATGTTGATGTCTTTTGTAAGATTTCTAATTTTTGAGAAAGAAGCATCCTTGTCACCTGGATTCTAATCATCAGGTCAAGAATCATGTTTTTTCAGTCCTCTATCAAAACCTTTGCAGGCAATTGCTGTATTACACACCATGTGATAAAATATGCACCCATTCCTATTTTCCATCAACTCTCCAAATACAAAGACATTTGCAAATATGCTATTCAGAAGAATAAACATATACATGTAACTGTTTCTGTTCATATGCAAAAAATATAACGGTTTTTCCAATGATATATGTGATGCATCATGACGGTTCGGTCCACAAGGTACATTTTGGGCAAATTGAGTTATTGATATGGGCAAATTGAGTTATTGATAACAGTGTGAAAGAGTGATCTTTCAGCTATCCTTTGACACCAGTTTCTTTGCTCAGTGATGTTATTTGACAGAGTTATGAGCATCTAAAGCTATGGCACGCAGTTGTCGAAAGAAATCAAAATTCTCAGAAATTCGCTTTCAAAGTTTTGCGTTATATCTCCTTAGCAAAGGATCCTACATTTTTAAAAGTGATTTTTACCTAGTTTTTTAGTTTAATTGCATGCTCTGATATGTCTACATGATCCAGTGATGCCTAAAGAATAGGTTGGTGCAAAAATCCAAAATTTCACCATTTGACACCCCCCCCCCCCCCCCTCCTTAACAATGTATCGGTGACGAAGCGATGTTAAAGTTTTGTCATACAGAACAACTTGGCGTAAAGAGCTCAAGATGGCCTGCGATTTCGTTTTGTTAAATAGATCTTTCAGAGAGCGACTCCAGAACTGTGTTTCTCGAGCGTCTCTGAAGTCGGCGCAGTTGATTAATATGTGTGCAACTGTCAGTTGACAGTGACAGGCCACACACTGTGGTTGCATTTCTCTTCTGAGAAGAAAAGAGTGAGTGAGGTAAGAGTAACCCAGACGCAGGCGGTTGAGGACCACCTGGTCTCGTCTTCCCGGCTGGGCAGACCCTGGCGAAGTTCCAATGGTCTGACTGGATAGATTTAAGCTTGTTTGCAGTCTGTTCATTCCATCGCTGTCGTTAATCGCGATTTGATGTACCCGTTGATGATCGGCCTGAGATCCAGATGAGGGACTGCCTCATCCAGGGGATCTAAAATCAGGCTGACCTTGGCGATGGAATCTGCTGCCTCATTTCCTGCAATATCCACGTGACTCGGTACTCAGCAGAACACGAATCCATGCCGTTGCCTGCTGTACTCTATCATCCCTAAAAGTGGGGTTATTTAGGGCCTGGAGTAGGAATAGGGAGTCTGAAAAGTTCAGAAAATTATTTGGTGTGGACCTACCTATGGTATCCAAAGTCATATCGATGGCTTCAGCCTCGGTCGTGAGGGTGGAGGATTTTTGGTTGAGGCCACAATATGTGTTCCCCAGAACAGACGGTTTTGTCGGCTTTGGATCCGTCTATGAACAAATGCTCGGAATTAGGGTGATCAGAGATCACCTCTGCAAGCATCCGCTCAAAAACTCCTTGAGGGTGTCTCGTTTAATTCCCGCCGCTAGGTCAAAGATCACTCGTGGTCTTTGGATCCGCCATGATGAGACGCTTGGAAATGGGTTAAATCTCACTTCACCCCGTCCGATCCCAGTCTCCGATAGTAAAGACTGAAAGCGGACGCCAAAGGTGGGAGCGACATCAGATCTCTCGAACATGTCCACGAACCTATGTTCGAAGACATGTTCGTAGGCTGGGTTTTCTGGGTGTGATAAAATTTTGAGACCGTACTGAAGGGACAGTTTGTCCCTTCTGTCTTGGAGAGAGGATTCGTTTCCCCGGAATGTATAGACTCTCCATTGAGGACGTGCGATATGCAACCAGGGACAGTCTAATGCTTTGATGGTGGACAGTGTCAAGTTTTTGAAGGTAGCATTGCTTGGCCTAGCCGTAGACAATGCTACCGTAATCTAGTTTAGAGTGGCCAGGTGAACGGTGCAGGCGCAGCATGGAGTTTGTATCAGCACCCCATTTAGCTCCTGATACCGTCTTAAGTATGTTCAGTGCTTTCCATCAACTACTTATCAGGTGATTGATATGGAGATTAAAGATCAGTTTTCGATCAAATATCACACCAAGAATTTGGCCTCGTACTTGACAAGGATGTTTTCTGGCGAGAAACAGATCCGGATCCCTGCAATGGAGTCTTTTCTGCAAAAATGAACGGCTACAGTTTTCTTTGTGGAAAACTTGAAGCCGTTGGTATCTGCCCATCCCTGGAGGGTGCCCAAGGTTGCCTGAAGTTGTGTTATCTGTCAATAGTAGGTATCCTCTGGGCCCTGTAGCAGCTGAGAAAGTCATCTACATACGGGGACCAATTGGTTCCCCTCCCGAAGCTAGCCAATCTGCGAAAGAGTTGATTTTCATATTAAACAGCGTGGGCGAGACAACGTTCAAAGGAATCAGAAAGAGTTGAACTGGTTTCGGACGCTGAAGTGCCACCTGTTCAGGAAGTTGTGAATGAAAGTGAGAAGAATACCACAGAAGACCAGCCGATGCAAATCCCTCAAAATACCGAATTTCCATGTGGTGTCGAAGGCCTTCTCCAAATCGAAGAAGATCACCACCACGTGTTGCCGCTGTAGAAAGGCTTCTCGGACGAAAGTTTCCAGGCGGACGAGATGGTCGGTCGTGCAGCGCTTTGCCCGGAAGTCGCACTGAAAGGCCGAAAGATACTCTTTGTTCTCCAGGACCCAGTTCAAACGATTGGTCACCAACCGATCCATCAGCTTACACAGATAACTGGTAAGGGCGATGGGGCGAAAGTTGGAGGGATTCGTGTGGTCTTTCCCAGGCTTGGGAATAGGCACAACGATGGCTGCTGCCAGGATGGAGGGAACATGCATGTGGACCACAGCTGAGTGAACAGAATCAGAAGACAAGTCAGAGACTCCGGCGGGAGATGCTTGAGGAACTGATTGCTAATTTGATCAGTGCCCGACCGGTGTTGCCAGCACTCCGGAGGCCAGACTGCAGGTCGTCCATGGAGAAATGGTCGTTGTAAGGGACGGAGAAAGGGGTCGTGAAATCGATCCTCTCTTTCTCAGCATTGGCCTTGTATTTAAGGCGGCAGAGTGATGTTGGTTGGAGGAGTTTGACGGAAACGCAGCGCCGAGCTCACTCTCGACATCCTCCTCCTCTTCGGTGAGGGAGCCATCAATTCTCACAATGTGCTGGAATCCAGGGGTTTGAACGGTATCTTTGATCTTTTTTATCATCTACAATTTTTTCCCACAGGAGTCTGATTGCTAATTTTGGAAATGTAGTGTCTCCAAGAATTTCTTTTGCTCTTCTTGATGGATCGTCTGGCTGTAGTCCTGGCAATTCTGAACTCCTGAGGGTTTTGTGCGATCGGGTCTCTCTGGAATTCACGGAAGGCTTTTCCGCGGGCCTGTATGGCCGTTTTATTCTTCCGTGAACCAGGGCTTGTTCTTGCGTGGAGCTGCAGAAGTCTTTGGACTACAGGCTTGGGAATTTCCAAGGGTGTGTCTTTGAACTCATCCATTATGGAGTAGGAGGTAAACTGCGTGGAGCAGAGCACTGTAAATCAGATCGGAAAGTGGTCGGATCCGTGCAGGCTATCCATGACCAAACATGAGTAGTCTTCGGAGATGGAAAGGTGACACAGAGAAAGGTCGAGAATGGAGAGCGATCCAGTCGCCGGATGCATGTACATCGGCACTGGATCGTTGAAAAGGTAAAGATTAGAGTAGGACAGCAGCCTCTCGATCTCTGTGGCTTTCGGGTTTGATGTAAGAACTGCCCCAGAGGGGATTGTAGGCATTGAAATCCCCGAGCAGAACAAATGGGGCAGGAAGCTGCCGCAAAAGGAGTGTCAAATCAGCGACAGTTATCGTTTCTGAAGGAGATAGATAGATGGAGCAGACGGTGATGGGTCTGTGAGCAGTCAGGGTGACTGCCACAGCCTGTAGGGGGGTGTTTAGGGGAATGGGTCGATGGAGAACTCTGACAGGAATAAAAACAGAGACTCCTCCGCCCATTCCATCGATGCCATGGTCATAATGGTGGTATGAGGTATAATCTCGTATCTCCACCGGTCGCTCGTTTGAAAGCTTGGTTTCTTGCAGGCAGACCGCAAGATAGGTCATGATAGGTGATGATAGGTCATCGGCAGTTGCAGCTCCGACAAGTTGACCCTGAGGCCTGTGCAGTTCCACTGAATGATGCAATTTTTAGTTCCAGCCATAGTGTTTTTTTTAGAATCTTTCCTGGAAGTCGATGTCGCTTCCACTTTCTTTGAACGTTTGGACGTTTTCTCTATACTTGCGGCCCCGCTGTGTGGCAAGGAAAGGGAATGTCCTTTTTCCTTTCCTGGGGGAGGGGGGAGGGGAGTGGATGAAGGGAGAGAGGCTGGGAGAGGTGTTTGTTCCTTAGGGTGATGGGAAGAGTAGGGAGTGTGTAGCGGGGGGGGGGGGGGAGAGCGGGGCCAAGGGAACTAGAAGGCGTTAAGGGGAGGGAGAGGAGAGGAGAGGGGGAATGGAAGGAGTGGTTTCCACGCCCTCCATATCAAAGGAGAAATTTGCCAGGGCGGCAAACATATTTGAGGTTATTTTCACCTTGTCACGAATTTTGAATGTGAATGGATGTTGGTCAGGACGTTGTAAGTGGTGATCAGGCTTTGAATGCGGACGAGACTCACACAGTAATGGAGAAATAAGAACAGGAATCCTCGACGTGGAAATGCTGCAGAATTTATTACAGCTATTTGGTAACAATATAAATTTCAGGACAGCTGTCTAAATCCGATGCTACCCATGGTCTCACTGTATACCACTTCTGTCCTCCTCTTGCTCTCCGGCTGAGTATATATATATGTATATATATATATGCCAGCCGACTCGAACGCTCTCTTCGAACTATCTCGAACGTATTGTTCCTCAAACTTACTAGACCTATACGGACACGTGACATACTTTATGCACACAAGGTCTAACTAAAACCCGTCTAGACTCTTGTCGAATCCATGTGTGCCTTCTATGATCTTTCACAGAACACTCTTGAATGGGCCCAGCACACAATTACGATCAACTGAACATCGCTCACAACACACACCCAGCATGCACGATCGTGATTCGTTACACACCGCAGCACCAAGGGCCCTCGCTTGTGACAAGAGAACCCTTGGATTTTTCAGTGAGTGCCCGCCTTCAAGAGTTCCCACGTGAATCCTTTCCAACGTTCACGCTTGATGGTCCAGCAGCATCGGTGCGGACGCTCCTGGTGCTCTTTTTTACAACTTGAGCAAAAGTTTTACTTTACTTCATCACCCTTGGTCTTGGGCATATTGCCTCACGTGCAGCGATAAACGTGCCACCATGAGTGGCTCTCTGGCGCTGAATGGTCGTTTCTTCTGGCCATCTCGGGCAGTTCATGTCGAACGCCCTGTGTTCACCCTGGCAGTTGGGACACTTGGGAGCTACAGTGCAGTCCGAAGAGAATGTCCCCCTTTTACGGAGGGAGCACAGATGGCAGCACGCCTGCAGTATGTCTGAGTATAGCCGAATCGCTGACATTAAAAGCATCGTATGGGATTTCGGACGTAAGCGTCCACCTTCAGCTGAAGGTATCCCGCCTTAATGCTTGTGGTGGTGTTGGAGTGTCAAATGTCAGGATGGTGGTGTTGGTCGTGATTCTCTGACCTCCGTGGCGGATGCTGATACGCCGGGCGACAGTGACTCCTGCAATGCCCTCAATTATTCACTTTTCGTGCAGTCATCTAAGTCTCGATTTATAATGACCCCTCTAGAGCTGTTCAGGCTCTTGTCAGGCGTCATATTCATGCAGCTTGAAGATGCGTTGCTCTCCACTAGTGATTGCGCATATGTAGAGGGTTTGATCTGGAAAACGTTGAAGTTTTTCAGTGGTTTGTCCATTCTTTCACTGCGGAGCACCAAGAAGCGCTTAAAATCATTACGGCTATTTCCGGAGAAGGATGGGGAGGGTTCGGCCCCATCCAGTCTCCCTTTTTTATGTGCCTGGCTGCACATAAGAGCAGGCACGTCCCGCAGGAGTGACCCTAAGTCCCGCGCCACTAGGGAAGAAAGAGCCCAACCCACTGGATGAATTCGGGCCGTATTCATCCGCCCGTTTCAGAGGACGGCAGGGCCGAAGCAGTGTGTTGGTGGGGGTACAGTCCGCAGACTGGGCCTCCTCAGCTACCAGGATCCCATTCTCCCTCTTTACGGGTCGCTTCCCACGGTCAACAGGGTGTCTACGTAATCGTAGGAGAGACGGTCAGACCTATGTTTTCACAGGACCGGGTACTGAAGGCAGTCGTGAAGAATGAAAGAGGAAAGAAAGTGGGACAGAAGACAAGAGTAAGGAGGGAGAGAAGAGATATCTCCCCTGGAATATCGGGGATGGCGCTCTATAGGAGACACCCTACCGATGGCGGGTTTACACCGCCTACAGGTGAGAGCATAGAACCTACTTATAAACCTCGGCGATGATAACCGATGGGTTAGTGTGAAGGCAAGGGGTCTCTTTTGGGAAAGATCTCGATCGCTCTTGTCGTTTTACCGCTCCCTCCATCCCCCTTCAAGTGGGATTGCTTATGCCTAGTTAGCTTACCACTGTAAGGTGGCGCTGTTGAGTCCGGCATGCTTCTTATTTGGCTTATATGCTCTGGGGAAGGAGTCTGCATACGTCATGGGCATGTACAATCGCTCGTCCTTGTCACACCACTGGGCAGGAGCGACTTGTGGTGTAAACTATATTTTGTTCTTATAGCGTCTGCAGTGGGGGTTGTTCCATTGACATAATTGATATGATACATATGATGCGATATGTTACACTTACACAAAGCAGTTTTTAAAAGACAAATAGAGTCTGTAGCAACTCTTACGACTTCATTAGGACGAAATGTCGAAAGGATGAAGATCGGTTAATGTGGGCTTAGCCCAGCATAGATGCCTTTACATGAGTATACAGGGGCTGAGACCATCAAAGTATGTGAGGATATGGCCCAGGGGACACTTTTGAGGAGCACCAACGGAAGTGCTGTTTTGAGGGGTATCCCGCACAAGAAGTCAAGTTCACCTACGTATGTCACTAGTCTTTAGACTTGGAACCCTGCGTAAATTCTCCAATGAAATTACGGGCTAAATTACGAATTTCGGGAAGCCAAACGTTATCTTGTTTTCCGAAAGAAAGCTTCTCTGATTATAAGGGACTTTAGGGGGCCGGATTCTACCAGATAGGCAAGAAGGTGTGTGGGAGCCTTTTTTTTCTGCAAAATGCCTCCCAAACCATGCAGGGATAACAGAGTGGACTCCGGCGAAGTCTGCTGTGATATATTTTGGGAAAGGTCCGTTAATGGCTACACGGGTTAGGCGGTGGATTGGATGGCCGTAACAATCAAAATAGGGTTTCGATTTTCCTTCATCCTGAAAGCTCGCTGGGTAGCAGGCTTGCATGTCGACGCAGAGTATATCTCGGGTGTCGTAGTAAATGTAGTTCCAAAGCCCTCCGTGGCCTTGCTCGACGCAGGCATGCTGAATATCAGCAAAAAAGCTTGCCAGGGTGGGCTTCCAGTTGTTTGTCATTTTTGCCATAATGCTGGCAGCATGGTTTCCCCCGAAAACTGTTTCAGCAAGAGTTTCATCTCCTAAGAGATGACAAGCCTTTGGAGTCTCTCGTGAGCTTCCTGTGGTCTGTAGACACGACCGTGTTGGAGCACGAACTGGTCAGCCGTGAGCTTTCTGTCTTCACACCATCCCAACAACGACACTACTAATGGCTCTTTTTTGAGTGACTTCTTGAATGGCATGCCAGATGTCACCCTCATATATTATGGACTTTTCTGACTTGGGGGAAGTATAAGTTCTTGGGCCAGGCGTGGAAATTATGGACGATCAGTTCAATGAGTTTATACCAACACTGATATTTCTTGCTTGCTGTTGTCTTCACCTACGTTGTCCTGCAGAATAATTGCCCGTTTAAGATTCTTTTCCAGGGCTGTTACATTATTAACTGTGACTCCAGTGTCATGGACTCGTTTTGGTTCCCCAGTCCTGTATTTTGAGGTATCTTACTGGGGTAAGATCATGGCTCCTTAAGGTGTTATCAAAATGTTCCACAACTCTTTGGGCCACACACTTGAGATTACCATCTCTGAGAGGTGCGAGGTTCGCCGGCCGAGCATAGGTTTCTGAGTAAACAGAGCTCATACATATTAGCAGTGACTGGGTAGGCATTCTGATAAAACACTGTATCGATTCCTGTCAGAGCACCGGTCTTTGTATCCCGATAGATCTCGATCTGCCCTTTTCCTTGTTTAGCTTGAAATAGATCAAATTAGTCTTCAACGACCTATTCTCCTTCGTCCAACTCTCGGAGAAACTTAATTTTTAATAAAGACATTGCCTATGGAAGAGCGGCAAAGTATCTCTTCTGTCCCCATATCATTCATTCTTGAGTCAAAACTTACTCTCCCGGCTCGAGCATACAAACCATCAGCATAATCTACGTCGCTGATATCGAGCGGATCTTCTTCTTCCACCTTCCACGTAGAGAAGACCGCAGAGGCGCCATCAGCTTCAAACTCGTCTTTGGCATCATTCAATAATTCAATGTATTGGTCACTTGGAGACTGAATCGGGAAAGGAACCTGGTCATCTAAGTCGATAAATGGTATAGGTTCCTCCCTTAGTTCTTCAATGATTTCTTTAATCAAGTCATCCACAGTATTCACCAGGCATACGTGTTATTAATAATATGTCTTATTGGATGTTGAGTAAGATATGAGACTGGGCTAACGCTAAACTGAACTATATCTTGGATTTCTTCTCCAAGGCTATATGCTGATGCTAAGATTCTCTCTGGCCCGCATGCCTTGCATACTTCTATCTCATTCTGAACCCTCTTTCCCGCAGCTCCTACAGGGTACTGTGATTTTGCTCCCTTTGTTGGCTCGGTGAAGCTTGCAATACTTTTGACAACAGCTTTTCCCACAAACCTGTAACTCACCCCTTTCCAACCAAGCACATTTATTATGCCCCTTCATCTTTGGTAATACGCACACCTTAGGTATATCTATTGCAAGATATATCTCTAAAATAATATTTCTAACTGTAACTTGTCCGTTCGAAAGCCAACGTTCACGACCAGCAGCGCAGATTTGTCGACTGTGGCCATTGTTCTTTACTAACGTAAAACGTTGGAATTTTATCTATTACATGTATCAATTTAATATATATTTCAAAAACTACCTTAAAAAAAGAAAGAGGTTTTTGGCGATTTGGTCCAGAACTATATAAATGAATTTATACATAGAGTATTTCTTTTTTTTTTTCTCTCTTTTAGATCCAGGGTCGAAGAAGGTAGCGGGCCGCCCCCATTTGGGTCTAAACAAAGCAAGTCAAGTGCTTTCTATAGGCAACGGAAAGCTCATTATATTATGTCCCTGATACACACTCGTGTTGACTATATGGATTGCAAGACATGTGCTGGGAGTTGTTGTTGTTGTTGTTGTTTTTTCACGGGCAATGGAGAGCTCGCTGCACATGTCGTTTAAACGTCAAACTGGGCCTTCCCCAAAAAAAAAAAAAAAATCCAATCGCTTCCCCCCCGCCCTCTCCCCGCCCTCCCTGCTGCTGGTTAGCTTGGGCCTCAAAAAACCTTAAAAAGTAAATCACAGTTAACTAAAAAAGCCGAGGGACCCTTGATTTAAAAAAAAAAAAAAAGCAGGAAGTTTCCGTGCTTTTTCTAACTTGCATCTCAAAAGTTCGAGACATTATTTCAAACAGTTATAGTTACTCTCTGTTCACGCGTTTGAATTCCTTCCTATTAGACGTCCACCTAAAAATTAGCAGGAAGAATCTTCTTTTTTCTTAAAGAGGTACTTCTGGTACAGTCATGAAAAAATATCGCAAGAAACAACCCATCTGTAAAAACCTTTTCCTCCTCAAAAACAAAAACTGGATCTATATTTCAGGAGTTCACATTGTTCCGTTAGGTTATTATTTCCTCATTCAGGAGCATGGACAGAAGGGGATGAGCACTTCGATATGGCACTCAACAGTTCCGAGCAATATCGAGTAAATCTCCAGCTTAGGTGTAAATCAGGAAAATCGTTACTGTCTCATTTTATTTTCTGCGTATGTTCAAAAAAAAGCTTACACACATTGACTAAACGGTTACGTTCGCATATCATTACCTTCAGGTTACGTTACGTTCTATATAGGTCTTTCAAACTCCCTGTGGAGGTTATCTCGTACCTTCAGGTAGAGCTATAATAAAATCATCTGAAATGATATTCTGATAGGTTTTATTAAACAATCGATTATGATAAATCTATATATTTCCCAGCATGTCACAATTAGCTTCAGATATTTTCATAGTAACCATTGGATTAACAATGAAGATGACAACGAACGATATCGATGGACATACCATTTCCCTTCCTGTTATAGAAGATATAATAATGCGTTGCAACGGGAAGATTAAATAGCACCTTGAACCAGGCAGATTCGTTGTAAGGACCTTGCGGACAGCCTGTCTGTCCACTTGCGTAAGAGAGATTTCCATCCACTCCATAATGTGACGAGAAGATCTCATCATTGTTGAAAACACTTGACATGGCAGTTTCTTGTCTCAGAGCAACATTTCGGCCTGGACAGTGGAGGAAAAGTATCAAAATAACTTCATCATAAAATAAATAACAGTAATTATGGGAGGTGGTTGTGCCAGCCTATGACTTCCCTTTGCCAGACATAAGAGATGTTGATCAGATAGTGTAAAGAAGAAAAGAAAGAAACTGAAAAACAAAATTTACTTCATGTGGCTCGAGAAGTTCTGTTTCTTTGTTTGTGTTGGGGTTTCACGCCGCATCAGCACGATAACGTCTATATTGTGCCAAACACGGTGGGTACATTCATACAGTAAAATTCTGGTCAAGGTGTAAATAGGTACAATGTAGCCCTGAACGGGCAATGGATTTTTGAGTTATAAAGGGATATAAAAATGTGTATATGAATTTCAGGTACTCAAATATTGTATAGCGAAAATATAAAGATAGATGCAAATATGTTTGCGGCGACCCGTGGTACCGTCGCATGCTTAACAATGTATCTGTGACGAAGCAATGTTAAAGTCTGACATACATTCAAACCTGGCGTAAAAAGCTCAGGGTGGCCTCTGGCTTCGTTTTGTTAAATAGATCTTTCAGAGAGCGACTCCAGAAGTGTTTTTCTCGAGTGTCGCTGACGTCGGCGCAGTCGATTAATATGTGTGCAATTGTCAGTTGACAGTCACAAGCTACACACAGAGGGGCATTTCTCTCCTGAGAAGAAAAGAGTGAGTGAGGTGAGAGTGACCCAGACGCAGGCGGTTGAGGACCACCTGGTCTCGTCTTCGCGG
>JBCEWB010057100.1:0-13876 GCA_039654565.1 Peronia peronii
TCTATCTATCTATCTATCTATCTATCTATCTATCTATCTATCTATCTATCTATCTATCTATCTATCTATCTATATAATGTATTTACCTGATTGTCTGTCTACTATCTATCTATTGGTTTGTCTGTCTGTCTGTCTGTGTGTTTTTTTTTTGTTTTTTTTGGTGTCTTCCTATTAGAATCTGTCGTCTTTTACATAATGAGAGGTGACGAGGAGTGATAGTTCTGGCTCTAAACCATTGGTTCCAATAATGTGCTGATATGAGAATCAGTTTGGTTCTAAAAGATATTCTGTTCCTAATGAAGAGTGGATGGTCTGTGGTTGATAGTGTTAATTCATCGAAATGAAGATCATGGAGTTCATGATGAAGATTATTTCATAGTATTTATTCTCTGCAAGGTATCAAATTTCATTTCAAAAACAAATTATCTCCTAGTTTAAGATCAGTGGTATTAAAGTTAACAAACACGGACCATTTAGCAACAGAAAGCTTGAACTAGCTTACTTTCTGCCAACCAATATCTGACTGGCAGATGTCACGGTCCATTAGCATTTATTATGACCTAATGGCACGTTTTTACTGCGCTCACAGATAATGCCCCCACACATCAATACATTTCGATTCCGATTAACCAGTGCTCAATCTATACAAGGTTACTTCAATTTAAAATTCTCACTGTTGTTATTTTTGTTGTTAGTGGTGCCTTTATTGTTGTACTGTTGTTATATTAGTTTACTGTTTACACGTCCATTATTATTAAATTAACTGTCAGAGACCGAAAGTTCAAAAACAAAATTTTCTCTTTCCAATAACAACAAAAATCTCCTTATATGACGATCCAGTCAAGTGCAAGACGACAGCCCATCAGGTTAAGGAACTGTTTCAGAGACTGATATATATTATTTATTTTCATTGAAAGTCCCCTTCCCGTAAGGTATCGCCCCACTTCACATGAATAAGACAGCTTGAAGTTCAAAGGGCGGCCGAACACTACTACAGGAAATTAATCAGTGGGAAATAATAGGGAATCACCCGATGTCTATCTGATATGCATGAGATGGCAGGCCTGAAGGACTTTTAGAACATAGAATATCATTTCTCTAACTCGCTGTCTCTGTCCCTTTCTCTCTCTTTCTACCTCAGTTACTCTCCTTCTTCTTCCTTTCTTCTGTCTCTCTCATATTATATACCCTTCTTTTTGTCACAGCTCCACCCTCTTTCTAACTCACTCTCTCTTTCTGTCTTGTCTTTCTCCTCTGTCTGTCTTTCTTTGTCTTTCTCCCTCAATCAGTCACTCTCTCTGTTTTCCTCCTTTCTTCTCCCTCTCTCTCTCTCTTAAATTACTATTTTTTCACAACTCTACTGCCTCTCTCTCTCATTTCCTGAATTAATCTCCCAGTACGGTATGTATATGTCTTTCAACCCCCCCGGAGGCGGTTATCTCGCTTAATCTCCGGAGCTCCCCCTCGGTCTTCCCTTTCTCCTCTCTTTTATCTTTCATTATCGTTTTTTTTCCTCTTTCTCCTTTCTTCAGTTTCTCTGTCTTTTTCTCCTCCCCCCCCCCCTCCTTCCTCCTCTCTCTCTTTCCAGCTCGCACGCATTTTCTGCTCTGGTTATCTCTCTTTCGCCCACGCACAAACATTATTCATCTTTTTGTTTTCTCTGTCTGTCTGTTTCTCTCGCAGTCTCTCTATCTCCGCAACTCTTTCTCTGCCTCACTTCTGCAAATTCCCCGACCTTTCTCCTCTCGATCTCTCTATGACACTTTCTTCCTCGATATCGACCATCCCACCAATACGGGCTGTCTATAAAAGGGTTCGCTGCGCTTGGGTCGAAAGGTAGACGAACTTTAATACAAGCAAGAACCGAATGGCGTGACTGGCCCAGGGTCCTTGAGCCAGTAGTGACTGAATAAGGAGAATTAGTTAGTAAAAAAGCTATCATCTGTGAAGACGAGGATATCTATTCTGTAAGTGCTTCTCTTTTCCACATTATAAGAAAACAAACATACTGATCTATTTCCGATGTGATTCAGGTTTTCGAGTTAACTCCTGTATATATCAATAATACGAATCGATTTTTTCCAGTGTTGTAAATGTTTAATGTCTTTTGCAGATACCAGGCTTCTATCAAGATCAGTAAGCCAAATCCATTATGGAGAAGGTGGAAAAATTAGATGAAGATCAACTTTTCAACGACACGAATAGCTACGTTGTAACTAAAACTGTCATAGAACCTTTAACAAAGGATAGTGTCCATGATACTTTTCTTCCTTCGGATGGCGTGGGCAAGTCCTACGATGTGGAAAGCGATAGCGAAGAGCGTCATCAATGGTCAAGGAAGCTGGAGTATCTTCTGACAATGGTTGGATTCTGTGTAGGTCTGGGCAATGTGTGGAGATTTCCCTATGTCTGCATCAGGAATGGTGGAGGTGAGTTTCTTCTTGTTCATCTCTTATCCTATCTTGTATTATTCCCATTCCATCTTTAGCTAATTGCTTTCCCATATTTTCAATACATATTGTAATAAAATGTGTCCGCAGAAAGTCGTAGAAATGGGCAATCTCTTTCCAAAATCCAAATATAGGATTTGGCACACCTAAATGTAAATCTTCTTAGCAATTCAGACCAGTTCCGAACTGCAGAATGCGGTGGATTTTTTTGTCCATTTATCAACACTCGCAACTTTATTTGACAAGAAACGTTTAGGATTTGCTGAGGTTTACAAAGCAGTGTCGTGGAAATGCGCACGAGGGGAGAGAGGGGGTCATAAGCTTGAGTGACATCAGTTTGCTGATCCTTGATTGAGTCACTAAATTGGCATTCTTAGCCAAACAGACATACCCAGTGACACAAAGACTAGCCATTTTATTGACCGCAGAACATATAATTGACCTCACTCTTACTATAATTAAAACGACACGAAATCATTCTGAGAAGATTCTCTGTTGATGATTGCCCAATAAATCAACAAATTCAGTCTGAATTGTAAATGTTAATGTCTCGTCGCTGTGCCACTGATGATCTACAATGACAATGAATTTAAATAGTATGTCCGAGCCAGTTTCGAGAATTCAGTCAGAATATTTACTCCGGTGAGTGATAAACAGTTTAGAATGTGGAGTCGACATAATTATATACTGCAAATCCTAACTTGCTAAGAACACGTTTTTTCAGTATTGAGAGGAGACATTTGAAGTGAGGTGATAAACAGCTTGCAGAATAGAGGAGGCACATGATATTAATAATCCTTACTTGTTACAGACACCGTTCTTTAATATTGAAAAAGATCTTGACATATCACATGGCGATGGCTGGCGTGATGAAGACAGTGTCTGGGGTTTTCTGGCTGGATTATAAGAAATACCATAGCTTTTAATATCACACTTTTTTTTCTTACTCCGAAGCTGCTGTACACGTACCAACGTTAGAGTGAACTCCACTGCAGTATTTGGACAATTTGAGATTTGATTTTCCAGTTTGATCACATACAGTGGAACAGAATGACCTGAGTCCAAAATGAATTTTTTAAGACATACATAATCTATGAGATGATGTACATTTATGACTGTTTCAACTATCACTGAACAATTGTCTTCCAAAAAGACATGAGAAAAACAATGTTAGGCTCCCACTTCTTTGTATTCCAGGTGCATTTCTTATCCCGTTTTTCATCGCTCTGGCTGTGTTTGGCCTGCCTCTGTTCTTCCTAGAAGTGTCCCTAGGCCAGTTTGTCTCCCTTGGGGCTTGTCATGTCTGGTGTATATGCCCACTCTTCAAAGGTAAGTCTGCGTAGCCAAAGCCAATTTAAACGTGTCAACTTTACACCGTGAGCTGATACCCGCCACATATTTTAAGCAAAAATGGACAACTGAGGCAGAATTACACTAATTACCGAGCAAAGTTGACAAAGCCAAAACCACACGGGAGGCCTGGATGGAAGAAAAAGTAGGTTTGTAGTCGAGAGTTTATGGTCCAACTAATAGAGCCATAGTAGTTCAAAAGAAAATGACATGAACCGCAACAAACTCCCCCTCCCCAGAACTTACTTCAGACCTTGTTCTGAAATAAATTTGCCATTTTACTCCATAAATAACTGCTCCTTTTCATAGCCACAGATACCTCTGAGAGTCTTGCGTCTATCCGCCTCTTCCTATGTGAATATCCTTGGGCTTTTATCAGAGATGCTTTGGCCTTCATGACAGTATATATAAAAGCGAAACAAAACAAAAACGGAGCATTTTACAGAACATTGTGTACCTTATACAGAGTACACACTCTGTACCCTTTACAATTTATTATCGAAGTGGCTACTTTCGAATTCTTCTGCGGTGAAAATAAGTTTGTGTCAATTATGTCCCTTTTAGGTCTGATCTGAATAATGCTTGCTATTTATTATTACAAAGACAGACTCGATGGAGAAACTCACGTACGTTTTCAACATCCCCAGGAGCATACAAGGCGGCTGCATATTGGACTTTCAAATCATTACCAATCTAGCATTCTTCTTCGAGTAGCCAAGAAATGTGTGATAATGTTGTTCCTCAAGGGCAAAAATGTTGGACTCCTTTTTTATTCAACTCTTGAAACTCACCTACCAGGCCGGGGACACCGCGAACTATAAAACAGAGCAAACTTTAATCGCCAATACTATGCAGCCCGACAAAGTGTAGTACATAATGGACGTAGATGTCAGCCTCCGGCATGATTGAAAGTCCCAGAATACAAAGGATTAGAAGGTCATGTTTCGCTGTATGTTTATAGTCATAATATTATTTTAAAGCTAACAAATTATGTTTTTGTAAGTAAATGTCCCATCAGCAAATTTTTGCAAAAACTTGTCGGACAACAACACAATTCATTCAGTCTATTCATGTTAACTGTAGCGTGAACTTCTTTACTGCGGAGTTTTCAAAAGTGCAGTCTCATTATCTTCACCTTGACCTTCTTTGACCCAGTATCTTCACATCTGTGTATAAGGGTATGCCATCAGATGAGTATCTGATGGCCAATCCATTGAGACATTTTTTGAATGTTACACCAGGTTCATGTTTCAAAATGTATTATGTTCAATTAATACACAACTGTACAAATGTCAAAATGAAGCTGTGATGTGATTCTGTGAGGCTGACCAATTATGTTCACGACTCTGGAGACTCAGCTGATCGCCTCGACACTTACTGAAGTTTTTTTTTGATAACTCCTTCCATTTCTCCCGGTCTCTGATTTGAATTTGAGGCAAAGTTGGCTCCGTCCACTTGTTGATATTGTCAAATAGTGTAATTTGTCCATTAAAAAAATATATATGTATATATTTATACGTGTATATAATCTGAGGTAAAGTGGAATAGCTTTTGTACTGTAAAATACTGGAATCATCAGACAGCTGTTCCCTGTCTGACTTTTCAGTCAGATATCTTGCTGAGCATCACAAAATCTCTATTCAACAGGTGTGGGAGTAGCAATGATAATATTGAGCCTCATCTTCTGTTGGTGCTACAGTATGATTCTGTCCTGGATACTCATCTTCACCGTCCACTCAGTCAGGTCACCCCTGCCCTGGACTCTGTGTGGACAGAACTGGAACACCGAGCATTGTCTGGCGTCTGAGAACAGGACCTGGGATGTAGCAGCCAACGTGGACAACAGTACCTTGGACATTCTAGATTTCAGTAGTGTAAATGATTCTCTGACAAACTGGAACTCTACCATAGAAGTCCTCGCCGGGTCTGGAAACAGGACAAGTAATGAGAGTGGTCCAGTACTGCCGATAGTCTCACCAAGCGAAGAATTTTGGCAGTATGTATTAGAGAATTAGTAAATGGCATAATTGCATGCTGTTTGTTTCTTTTCTAGTCTTACCCAGCGACTAAATGTTGTTGCATGTCTTCCGTTATTATGAATGGTCAATCGTACTGAATATGTTATTTATTATTTCTTCCCTTATGAAATTAGGATCTTCTGATAGTCTCATCAAGAAATCTTGCTTTTATGTATTAGACTTTCCAGAGAAGAGCTGAATGATGTGTTAGTTGTTTAGCAAAGATTTTTTGCTCTATATATAAGGGAACGAATACAAGGTATAAATATATTACTCATTTTTTGTTCCTTTTGAAATTTACATCTTCTAATAGTCTCACTAAACGAAGAATTTTGCTGTACGTGTTAGTTTGTCAAGAAAAGACATTTTGATATGCTAATTGTTCCCTTTTCTCCTATGGGAACTTTTGATCTGTTATTGGTAACAATGGTGGATAGATCAAGAGTCGATGTCTATGTAGATTAAGGCATCTTTTTCCAGTCAAGGAACTTGCTTTTGACGATATAGAGCCTGGTAGTCTTTTTTTTTCTCTCTCTCCTTTTTCTAAGAAATGGTAAGTTATCATTGGTATCAGTGGAATAAACAAAGATGCCAAAACATTGTTCACAACTTCTAGAAACACTAGTTCAGTCATGCGTTATACTGTTTAATTAATCTGTGTGTTATTCCTGTTCAGTCACAATGTGCTAGAGTTATCGCCTGGCTTGGAGTACTTGGACGGTATCCCATGGCACACCGCCGTCAGTCTCCTGGTGTCTTCAATGATAGTTGTTGTCTGTCTGATCAAAGGTGTCAACTCTGTGGGCAAGGTAGGTTTCTTATGTACGTCTGTTTGTTTGTATGTTTATCTGCCGATCGTCTGTTTATCTATCTATCTATCTGTCTGTCTGGCTGTCTGTCTGTCTGTCTGTCTGTCTGTCTGTCTGTTTGTCTGTCTATCTATCTATCTATCTGTCTCTCTGTTGGTTAGTCGGTCAGTCTAACTAATTAACCAGCTATCTATCTGTCTTTCTGTCTCCCCTTCTATTTATTCTTTCTATCTACGCTTATCACCATTTTACCTGTCTTCAATATAATACTTCCTCTAGTTTCTCACTATGTTCCAGCTAGAACTATATTTAGTTTCTGCTAAGCAAAATGCATGATTTATTTACTGCCTGAAGTAAAGAAGAATATACCTGCCAGTTTACGAGTCCGACAACTCTGAAACAATAAGGGCAGAAAAACAAAAATTGAAGTCATGTACATATTATAGCAACATCCTGCTTTTAAAAATAATTATACGCTACTTTTTCGTTCAAGTACTGAAATCAACGACTTTTACCAGCCGTTGAATATACACATATGTATATTAAGCTTTACTGTTGTTGTTGTTTCATTGTATTAATCATATTATGAGGTGAAATTTAGTGTCTCAAAATTGTTTCCGGTTATAAACTTGGTTCCCAAAAGGTTGACTCTCGTGCGATCTTTGTTTATTCTGCAGGTTGTGTATGTGACAGCTACTCTGCCTTACATTCTCATAACTGCATTCATCATCAAAGGGGCTATGCTTCCTGGTGCAGTGGATGGGGTTTTGTTTTATTTGACTCCAGACTTCAGGTGGGTGGTGACATTACAATCTCTGGAAATACAAAAATGAGGATATGCCTGTAAGGGGCTGGCAGTGCAGAAGAAATCGGCGAGTATGTTTTTTGACTGAGGTTTGCCGCGAACTCTGAAGATGTTGTATGTAGCATTATTTATTGACTCATTCATTGACTGATTCATTGATTTATTGGTTGATTGATTGATTAAATCATTCATTTATTTACTCTTCCACTTATTCATTCATTCATTTATTCATTCACTCATTTGTTCATTCACTCAGTCATTCATTCATTCATTCAATCAATTTATTCATTTCTTTATTTTTTCTTCTATTTATATAATCAGCCAATCATTGCTCATATATTCACCGCTAAATGATGCAGTCTTTTTTTTTTCTTGTAAGCACAGGTGTCTTCTTAACACATGACGTTCACAGTATTATAATTGAGCTCCAATATAATCTTCACACAAACAATAGAACTGTCTTTTAAGAATGTTTTTATGGGATTGGCGATGTAAACGTTTTTCTCACATGAGAACAAGGCCATTGTTCTGAACAAGTTTATTTGTGTGGGTATGTGTTTGCATCTGAATAATGTGTGTCTGTGCATATGTGGGTGTCTTCCACATAGCTCGCTTTGCTTTTATTTCTCGGTCTGTCTCTCACTAGAAACAATGCACATTTTATTTATTGATTAATTTTGTGATGTTCGTGTTCTGGGTACACTAACCCACACTGCCCACTTGTAATTTAGTCTCTCCCACCCAGCAAACTGATGAGTGTCCAGACCTGGGTGGAGGCCTCTTTACAGGTGTGCTTCTCTTTGGGACCTGCCTGGGGCGGCATCATCACTATGGCCAGTTATAACAAGTTTCACAATAACTGCATGAGGTATGTCGTGTAGTTACATCGTTCACCTCCGCCTTAGCTTGTTTTTTGACTTCTGTAGTGGGCATCCTTCAGTCTCGACAGACTATGGGCGTTTTTTTCGGGTGCAGCATCTGGTGTGACTGGCCAGTCCGATACGGGAGTGGCAAACTCTGTAGAAGAAATCACAGGTGAAGTCTGACGCTGGTCTGTCTGCCTGGGCTGCAGCTTTTCTTCCCATCCTCTTTGACTCGTGCTTCTTAGCAAGTGTCTCTTCAAAATTGGAGAGACCTTTCTGCACAGTCTGTCTCCAGGCTTCTACCGACGTCTAAAGCTACTAACCTCCTCCAACCTTCTCTGCAAGAAATAATAACCTCTAGGAGGTTGAAAGACGTATAAAAACCGGAACCGAAACCTTCCCTGCCTTGTACTGCAGTCTAGGATTCAACCATTGTTATTCCTCTCCACTTTCGGATGTTGTCTTTCCATCGCTTTTCTGTGTGTGTGTGTATGGGGGAGGGGGAGGGGGTGGGGGGATGATATGGAGGGGGGTGTCCCTCATCTAGATCATTCAAATAAAAAAAAAGATGATTTTTGCAGTACCTGACGAAAGAGACACAAGACCAGACCAAAATATCATGTTTGTTTCTTCATCACTGGAAGGAGATTTTCATGAAGTTCATGTGCTCCTGGATCCTCCTGTGGCTCTGAGCCAGAATTTGGACCATTGCTTATACTTATTATTTTGTTCTGTTTTCTGTGTGTAGATAGATGTGCATGTGTGTGTGTTTAACATGATATATCTTTCTTTTTAAACGAACATTTCTTTACCTTCTCACAGATTAACACATCATAGGCTGAGAACGTGTGTCGTGAGTGTCTTCTTGGGTTGGTTGCAGTAATAATAGATTGTAAAAAGTCTGAACTATACAAGGATAAGCGTTATATAAATGCTCTTTATTAATATTGTTGTGTTTTTTCCCCATGTACGATTCTTTCAGGGATGCAATCTTTTTGACATTGGTATGTGAAGGGACAAGTGTCTTTGCCGGGTTTGCTATCTTCACAGTGCTGGGACACATGGCATATAGACTAGATGTTCCTGTAGCCAACTTCACCAGCTCTGGTAAACTGTGTTGTTAAATATCATCTGAGAGACTGTGTGAGGGACCATGTTTGGTGCACTATCAGCGGTTGTCGCTGCATGAAATGGATGTTAGATCTAATGAATTTGAAGATCATTCTACACGTATAGATTGTGTGTGTGTGTGAGTGTGTGTGTGGGGGGGGGGATACTTACCAGAATTGTTTGATAAAGAGTTAAAATACTGAACAATATGATAATATGAATAGCAGCTAAAATGCACGCTCATAAAGAATATGCTAAAGAAGAGCTTGAAGAAAGCGGTGGTTCAAATTGTAAACAAACTCAGTGTATGAGATAGGAGAGAAACAACAGGGATGTTGAGTAGAACAGGCTATTATGCTCCCACTCTACCCGCTTTTAACAAATTTTTCGTCCTGTTTCAGGCTCTGGGTTGGCTTTTATTGTGTATCCCGAAGCCATTTCCTATCTACCTGTACCACAACTATGGGGAGTTCTCTTCTTTGTCATGCTATTCACACTGGGACTGGATACCCAGGTTAGATTCAGAACGTGGGACTTGTCAACTTGTCGATCTTGTTTTGTGCTACAATGGGCGAACAAGCCATGTTTTTAGACAGTCGTTACTTTTGATTTGCTGGATACACGAGGTGCCAACAAACATTATTAAAAAAACAAAATCGCCTTTGTGTTTTTCATTTCAGTAAGCTCAATGGAAAATTTTTTTTAAATTTGAGGATAAAACCCGAGGCGAGGAGACTATACTAAGTTGAATTCAGTTTCTATTTTCAGTTGGTTTGCCACAAACTATCTGTATGTAGATCATTAAGTTAAAGAAGAAAAGAAAGCAATTTAGCTCAATTAAGCTGAGGTAGCGAGAGAGTAATTTTAATTGTACTACCCAAAGCGCTGAGATAATTCTCCCAGTCAAGTGTGAAACATTTAATTAGCGTCGACTGCCACTGGCATTATTTTATGGGAACTGCAGTTTGAACTTCTAATAGCTAGATTGTTGTTAAGTGCTTGGTTCATGAATAGTGAACGAATGGTCTTTTCAGTATTCAGGATCAAGTAAATGGTTATAGAAAACTCCCTACATATAAACCAGTTATTCCCAACGTTTTTGCACTGGCGATCCCTTTCCCAATAGCTTGAAACCCACACTACCCCTACTATCAACAGCTCGATTTACATTTTACTTTCTGTGATGAGAGGGAAAGAAACATCTAACAAAAAAATTACCGAAGAATCCTGTAATTATTTCAGCAGACTGAATCACAACATTGTCCAACCTTAATTCACAAAAAGGGCATAAAAATGTTATTGAGTTGAAATTAATTTTATCCCAAGTTACTTCTAACAAGGTTATGCAATCCCCCCCCCCCCCTTCCCCCTCAAGGTTTCGATAACCCCTTAGGAGTCGCGACCTGCCAGTTAGAACCCCCTTTATGTAAACTATTGCAATATTCTGAAAACAATGGCAGTGTGCATTTAAGACAGTTTCACTTTCAACGATGGTGATGAGAGTTCACTGAGTGATGTAACTATATATACTGTACTATCGACGGGGTGCCTACATCCTCAGTTCACTTGTGTGGAGACGGTCTTGACCGCCCTCTCGGACATCTGGCCCCAGCTGGTGAACAAGTGGAACATAGTCTTCAAAGTGGCCTTTGCCACGGGGATGTTTCTAGTGTCTCTGCCATTCACTACAAGGGTAATATGGATTCACAGATTTTATATCTTCCTCTGCCCCGCCTCAACCCCCCCCCCCCTCCCCTTCCGCTCTTTTTTTTTCTCTCATTATTTCCCTGTCAACTCAAAAGTGATTTTATCGAACCATTTACGAGCTCGTAAAGTGCTATTATAATGTGTAGAAATGTCCCACACAGCGAGTGCTTGTGTTTCTCTTTTTTTCAGTAGCCATCCAATACAAATTATCGCCAGCTTGTTTCTGTTCTTATTGTTGTTGCCTATTTATAGCTCTAATATTTCATGGCGTTGCTGTTAATCAATAGTACAACCAACTAGATGTTCTACTGAATGACCGGAGAGATTAGGTATACTGTTCTAATATTTCATTGGTACGTCTAATAGGCAGCCCCGATGAAGAATCTTCGAAACTTTGGCCAGGACCATTACTTCAAGTTTTAACATATCGAAATCTCCAGATTCTTGTTCCTTTCTATTGTGCGTCAACCTAGATATCGTTTGACAGCCCATCTTGAATGTTACGACATTTCTATAAACTGACATCTTTAATTATAATGACTTTCTTTTTAAAAAAAAAAGAGGATGTGAGAGGTAGGAGGGAGGGAGAAGAAAAGAGTTCTGAATTGAGGCTTAGCATTAAACAAAATGACTTGGGGTATTTTGTCTTTTCTTGAAAGTCTCACCATTTCTAGGCAAGCAAAACAGTAGTTTAATAATACAAGAGTAGATTGTAACGATGTTGGACCAGGGCCATTCAACAGATGACCTGCCTCAACACTGGTATGATAGCCCACACGCTATTAAATCGACGAATTTTTATAGTCATCTACTTTTATTAATTAAATTTAACCTCTCTCTCTCTCTCCCTCTCTCTCTCTCTCTCTCTCTCTCTTCCCATTAATGTCAGTTGTATATTATAAACTTAACTCATTTTTTCTGACAACTACAGACGCTACAAACGAAAACAAAATAAGTAGAAAAGTAAATTACACCTTGCTAAGTTTTTGTGATTGAACGTGTTAGATTTCACTGACTATTAAAACCAGCGTGAACCTGACATACTTTTGAACACAAATGTTAAGGGAGAAATAATGTTTTCAGGGAGGGATGTATCTGTTCCAATTGGTGGACTGGTACATGGCTGCGTTCACCGTCTTTCTCAACGGCATCCTGGAGTGTGTCATTGTGGCTTGGATCTACGGTGAGTCATCCAACTGAAACCATATACATCATTTGATGAAAACAGAACGTAAAACCTTATTCTCGATTGGTGTGATTGCTATTTTGCATGAAAAGGTACCAAATGGTCAGATTCGAATTTTAAAAAGACTGGAATTTTTAAAATGAAATCCTCTGCCTATTATATTGATGAAACTAGATTTTGGACGTATTTTTCCGCGTATTTTAGACCCTTTCTGTGGCAATGGAGGAAGAAGCAGCATAAAGTAAATATTTCAGATACACAACATTAAAGAGAGAGAGAGGGAGAGAGAGAGAGAGAGAGAGAGGGGGGCAGAGAGAGAGAGAGAGAGAAATTGACTTAATCCTAGATGCATTGGTATTTCTCACACGGCATGGCAATAATGGCATAGTTGACCTACCAGGGATAGTCAGGTTTAGAAAGAGAAGTCCATTGTGCTAACGTTTGACTTGTCAAAAATATAACGTATTTTGAAATTTATGGTGCATATTAAAAGGGAGGAAGGGGGGGGGGGGAGGGAGGGAGCGATCCTGAGAATGATTAATTTCTTGATTTGTAATAAGCCTTGCAGCCATCACGGGAGCTACCTCAGATATAATTAAAAGACGTGTGAAAAGTTGTTTCACCTATTATAATTCTTACAGCAAAGGGTCGTAAATGTCTATAACGAAAATTGATTTTTCAGGTGATTTGCTAATGTGTCTTAAGCATAAGTCAATAAAGTTTTTTTTTTTTTCTTAAGCCTTTCAGTTCTAAGAAAGTAGGATTATCTCGGCTTTAAGAGGTTACCTGTTTTTGGTGAGAACTTTTGTGGGCAGAAATTTGAAATTTGGAAATTTTGCCCGGGCAGCGGCACGCAGCCTACTCTTTCATCGATTTTGAGCGACCAAGGGGTTCTTCAACGTGCGTAATGTACACACGGGACCTCCGAAATATATTCGCCCTTATCCAAGAAGGCTAGACGTCGGGTTTCCCTACCCACAGGAGCCTGAGTGATCAGGGGACCGTTGAGTCACTGCAAAATGCGGGTTTTCGATCTTCGTGTCCTTCCATCCGCCGATGCAGGACCCGTGAGTCGATCCCGGCCCGTTTTCTCGTGAGCAGACGCCAAACCACAGAGCCACTGCGTCCCCCTCTCACCGTATTGTCGTTGCCTTTGTCGTTCTATAGACACTTTTTGAATCACAATGAAATTAACACTCGCCCAAGTTTTTGACTGTGTGACGAGGACGGATAGTCCTGTGCATGACCGGTCATGATAACCGGTTATATCGGTTATGGACACCATTGTCGATCATTGATTATGATGACCGAAGATCGATTACGGTGACGGTCATGATAGATCATGAAGCGAACGCGTTCATCAGTTGCCTACACCGGTGTCTTTGATCTCGGGAAAACTCCACCCGTGAGCGATACGCGTTCGCCCCAATGTCATCCTTCTCATACCCCTCGCCCTGTGTATGACCCTTTTCCTCTTTTTTTTTTTTTAAATTAAAGAGAAGGGAAAAACACACACACACACACACACACACACACACACACACACACACACACACACACACACACACACACACACAC
>JBCEWB010057111.1:0-13875 GCA_039654565.1 Peronia peronii
ATTTCACTCTTTATAGGACGTGGAAATTCATTTTAGAATGCTTACACTGATAATCTGCATGATCAGCAGTTTTTTTCACCTCATAGTGGTCATCCAATGTCCATCCTTGGCATTGGGGTTCATGATATTGCTAGAAGAGGACATAATCAAGTGTCTTATGCACTTTTTGCCTATATATAGTCATATAGCGATGATTTACGACTGCATGTAGCAGCCAGATGGAGCCAAATCCTGGTTGATAGTAGTCTAGGCCTCCCATTGAATGATCATTGGTCAAACACATTAGAATGGACACATTCACTTTTTGATACAATTTTTATTCGCAGAAAAGGCAGGGCTTTTAAGAGAAAACAAAAACCCAAAATCGCATTTTTTGATCAAAATCCATATTTCAGGATGCCCCGCCCCCTCCCCAAAGAAAAAAAGAAACATTCCATTCCTCAAAAAACCCTCTAGATGCATTTTTCTTTAAATGGTGAAAGCAAACACCTCCCATTGATTTTTTCAATACATATCAGATTAACAACCTTTGTCACGGAGTCACAAGGTACTAGATTACAATATTTAATAACTTTAACATGCTACAACTTTATATTTTGTATTTTGATATTTCTTGAGGTTATAAATTTTGGCTATTACACTCAACTGTCATGAAAATCCACCATACCATGAATTAATAAATTTAGGATATTTTTTTTTGAAGGAATAATGTTTTTCACCATGTATTTCTCCACTGCTTTCATGCATTTCCTGTTCAGATTTTTCCTTTCCATGCATTTAACTCTTTCAAAATCTATATAAAGTTTAATCACCTACGAAAAATTATAAATCAAATAATTATGCCAGCACACAATCTATATTATAAATCTGCAACAAAACCCACAATAGCTTATGGACTCAAAAACTGCTGAATAGATCCATATGAAATATGGATCTGTGTTGCTATGTACATAAACACTGAAAAAGGCTTATTATCTTTGACGTTATTCTAAAAATGCGATAATAATTTGATAATAAACTCGCAAGAATGCTTGATCTGAACTGTGCAGTCAATAGTATGATGTGTTCAAAACACGTTTTCTTTGAGTAACACTCAGTTTAATCAACCAAAATATCAACATCGAGGTGCCCACTCTTTGCCATACACTTTAAGTTGCAGGGTTATATTTAAAAAATCTCCCATGGAGGCCATGGGTTCTCTTCTAGTTTAGAGAAAAAAACACTTAGCGTTTTGCCACTGATCCCTAGTGATAATTTGAATTATTGTTTTATTTTATAAATCTGTCATCTATGGGAGTTACAAGGAAAAAATGAAACCAAATAGGGGATCAAGTTCAATAAAGAAATGAGGATTAATTGTAAGCAAAGAATTTACACTCAGATATATCTCCTTTACATTCAGGGTCTACATATATGCCAAATTTCAAACTGTATTTCCAAAGCCTCTGATGCATTTGAAACAATCAAAATAGCGCGTATTGTTTTAATTTTAACAATCCTATCGTCCATTAAAAAGTTGGAAATCATAAATTTTCTGATCAATCTATTAACTGGCACAGTGGTGTCCGCCTAAGAACCCACCGCCCAAGAGCCCCATCTGCCTAAAAACCTGCTTCTGCTGCAAAATAGATTTTTCTCTCTATAATTTACCCCTAGCCTCTAAGAACCCGCTCTCAAATAAATAATCTGCTTAAGAGCCCAGTGTCAGGCCAAGACATGCAAATACTTATAGTGTAATTTCACATCATATTGTCCACTTGAGAGAAATGCACAATGCTAGATATGCAATAAAATGGGGACAAGGGTGGAGGGAACAGGTAGACAAAGGAGTGGAAGTGATGGTCGGTGTATGACTGCATAATCGGGCAACATCTGGACCAACCGGTAAACATTTCTTTGTTTGACAACATGTGTTACAGCATGTTATTAGCTCTGTGGATAATGAGGTGTAAGTTTAGCCTCCTGACTGGTCAATTGTTTTGCTACTTCTGTCGATCTGTAAACACCTGAGTCACCCGTGGCATGTGCAATTATCTGTAGGATAGCACAGGAATATCGGTATGTATCACGTTTTCATTCAACAACAATACTGTCATGTGAAAACTCACTCGCCGTATAAACGCTGGACATTACTGATGTAATTATACGTTATGAAAGATCAGGAATTGTTCGATCTGATCACAATAAACACATTGGGAAGAAGGCTGTACTTATTCGCATAGATAAATCTTTAACGGTAACAATCAACTAATCATAGCAGTGAAGAAATCTGTTGTCAGACTAATTGCATAACTTTTCAATCCGCCTAAGAGCTCACTTTTTCTGTCTGCCGGTGATCAGGTTCTTAGATGGAGACAACCGTAACTGTACAACTGTGTTCAGAAATGATTTGCTTCATTACATTTTTAAAACTTTTCTTATTTTGTGTGATGTAGGGTGAATAAGCTGACACTGAAAGCAACCCTGATAGCTAGACACTTTGGTTTGCTCAATCAAAATCTTTTATCTCAGCTCTTTTTTTTTTTTTTTTTGATTGTCAGACCACCAATCTGGCTTCATTTCGTCAAGCTGGATCTATTGAATATATGTATTGTAAACAACCTGACACATTCCCAATCATAAGGATAGGGGTTTTGGTATTGGTAGCGTCAATTGCGACCAAATGACACGGTCACCTTGATATAATGCTTAATGTCAATTGCGACCGAGTGACGTGGTCACCCTTGATATGATATCAATTGCGACTGACTGACGAGATCGGCCTTGATATTATGTCAATTCCTGTACAGTAATTCCTGTTGAACCTTAGTACATCTCTGTAAATGTAATCTTATTTGATCGATTTAAGAAACAGAATAAGTTAGGGAAAAGACTAAGAAGAGAGAAAGAAAGAGGGAGAGAAAGAGAGATGGAGACAGAGTAAGAGAGGGGAAGGAGAAGGAGACAGATGGAGGGAGTGGGAGAGAGAAAGTGAAAGGAGAAAGAGGGAGAAAGAGAGAACTTGGACTGTGACATTGCTGCATGTAATAGACTAAATAGGTCTAGTCATAGTATTTAGGCTCTATGGTCAATTTTTGCCAATCCAAAATTTAGCATAAATACATTTCATACATAAATACATGAATAAAAGAATACATGTAAACAAATATACAAAATACAGTTCAAACACCTTACTACAAAATTATCAGACAATGGTTCATGAATGTGTGCTCTAGTTGCTTCAAGGTTGTGTCAGCAGATAACTGCAATAGCTGATTGCTTATTGACCTTTGTTTATATGAGTTTGGTTGGCGTGACTTGTTTCTTAACAAAACTTGTCCATGGTTTGACCTAGATTATTCAGCCAAAGTGTAAAAAGGCTTTACGGTAGACTGTTCTTGTAACCAAACAGCAATAATGACCATTCCGAAAAATAAAAGCTGTCTTCATTCAGGCCTCGAGTGGCCAATAGGAAAAGGACCGGACCGAATTCGGAAGTGAATAAGCTTTTCGTAAAGTTTCTAGCCAAGCTTGCTGACACGTACGCTTTCTCAGACACAAAGGTCAGACGTATAATATATGGGATTCAGAAAGGACCTAATAACAAAGCACTGGTTGTTGTCTGTCAAAATTAAACTTTGCGAATAAGAGAGTTCCCCTGACTTGGTCACAACTGACCGTGTGTCCAAAGAGACTGAGTCACTCGGTCGTGGTTGACACTTCCTTTGGTATTCTCTGGCCTAAGTAAATCAACAGACAAGCTCAAAGATTACCAAGACAATAGTTATTAACACTGGTCAACCAATTTGACAAGCATAGAATCAAAAAGGTCAAGACAAGTACAGAGAGATACAAATTTGTCCGCATTTGAGTGTGCAGTTAGGACAGTTAGCTTCCTTAAAATACATCTATTTTTGTCAAGACCCAGATACAACTCTGTCGCATATCTACTAGATCTAGATGCTGGACCAGATGTAGCTCAGATCTTGATCTTCTAGATCTACATTATTTCTCTTGATTAGAGTGTCTCTCTCTGGTAGAGACTTCTTGATTTGAAAAGGCTGGATGGTGATTCTACTGCCAACTTTGAATGAGAGAGCAGAAATTATGCTGCTGACGATATAGATCTAGATCTAGCTAGATCTATTATTAGTAGATATAGACTAGATCTAAATATATCTAATAGGTCAAATATCGCCTCATTCACAAATCCGTCTGTTCTTAGTATTTGCCTAAACATTGGTTTCAATATTTCGGGCCTAGATCTCTAGATATATAATCTTTATATTCTTTAGACCTCTGGCTCTAGATCTAACTAGATTCTAGATAGATTAGATCTCGTCTAGATCTAGAAAAAATCAAACAGTTTCCAAATCAGTTCTAGTCTAGATTTACAAGTAGATCTAAGCACTTACTACTTCGGTTGTCCCAACTTCGTTAACTTGATTCAGATTACCAAGTCCTCAGTCATCTCCACTACAGTCTCAGTCGCGGTATGACCGTTGACTCATTTGGTTATGTCCCCACCAAAGCTGTCAACAAAGATAGCTCTGAACCGGATGTGACGTTAGTGTGGATGTTGAATGGGTGCAAACTTAAAAACTATCAGTTCGATTATACGATCTAAATACTATGGGATTTTGCTGGGAAAGTGTTTACAAATTGTGGGCTGAGCATCAGAAAACAGAGCTATGTCAAACTGTAGGATCACTTAAAAGAAATAAAAGTGTATGAAATATCACCTATCATCTCATTCTATACGGTGATGAAATCTAGATCGAGATCTATCTCTTTGGCGAATAATAACAACAACAACAAAATAATAAAAAGATCGTTCTTTCCCGTCTCTCTTATCATAATGAAGTATTCTCACAAATGCACATAATTTCTATTTTTGATTCCTTTGTTTAAGATTCCTGATCTTTTCAGATCTATGTTTTCTTGTTGGCAGTATTTTGTCTTTTCACTAAGTTTAAGTTGATGTCTTTGTCCGTCTCCACCCTGCATGAACATGTTTCACGTCCTTCATGTGTCACATAGCTAGCTATGTAATTTACAAAATATGTAGAAATGCAGTTCTTCTGTCTTTGTCATCATTGTTTCTTTGCCTCTCTTGCACACTTAAAATTTCATCTTATTGCACCTCTACAGCATTTCTCGTTACAAATTTATCATCACTTGTCAAATATTACTGTTGACAGTCACATTGCTCAAGGTGTCCCTCAGTATTTGCTAGGCTTTTCTCCATGGTCTTTAACCCTCTATGTGACTTATGACCAAAGTTACTTGAAACACCTGAACTACTTTTGTCATCACCCATCATGATAGAAGATTCACCAATTGGTTGCTAATGTTATTTTTAGAACATATAAGTATGTACATTTCCCATAATCAGAACAAATTCAAATGTAAAAACATGAAGTATGTCACATTATCTTTATTTTAAAAAATATAAAACAAAGCACAGAAGTGAAAAAAACAAACAAAAAAACTGATAAGCCATAAACTAAATTTGGAAATGTGTATTTTTCATGAAATGCATTTAACTTGCGATGAAAATGAATCATTAGGTCCTTATACAGTCTTAACTGCTAGAACATACAATCAATGTTTTTACATACATTTTAACCAGTCAAGCCAATCAAAAATCCATACACAAAATCAAACTAGACAATAAATTTTTTAAACATAAATCTGCAAGTGAACAAAAAATATGTGAAGAAAATGTGTGTTCTCAAAAAAAAAAAAAAAGAAAAGAAACGAACAGGTGCAGATGATCAATACACATATAATATATAACTAAGGCCAAAATGCATGAACTGTATGCTGCCGTCAACCTTACAAATTTGGATCTCTTTCATGATTCTTCTTTGTCTCATCTTTGCTGACAAAAAATTTGGAAGTTACATGAACAGATGTATGCCAAATATTTTCTGCAAACAAATTTTTGCAAACTCATCTATACAGGATAAATGTGAATGATTTACAGAAAATGAATATTCAAACTACAAAATGTCTGTTACAGATGACAGATGTTCTTACCACCCAAAAAATTTGGATGCTCAATGTCTAATCCACTCTAAGGTGTTCTGAATAACAGCTGGGTAGTGGTTTGAAGAAAAAAAATGGAAAACTGATGGAGATCTTGTCATATATATATATATAACAGAGAACTTAATTATAATCACCCTATGATTTAATGTTGGGACCTCAGAAATTGGTTACCTTGACAACTATTGTAATTCAAAGTTTTATAATGAGATAAGTAATGATATGGTCAAATTTATTTGAATGGATGAATACACAGAAGGGATGTACAGAGAAAAAAAACCCATTTATGTTTACTAAAATTATTTGCAACAAATCCTAAGGACTTAAAAAAAAAAAAAAATTAAACGCAGTGATGAAAGGATAAAATCATTTTAAATTATCTGCATCACAAAGTGTTCCATTACATAAATATGCCTGTTTGGAACTTTTCAAATTATATTTTCACATATAGAAATGTATTAACCGTTTGTGATTTGACTTGCTGATAGCTGGAACTATGCAAAACAGTAGCAAAATATAAATCAAAGTATATCAGTATTAAAAAAATCTAAAAAAAACTTTATGATTTGGTTGAAATTTTTTGTTCTCATTTAAATCTCAATCAGTTTTAATACTTCTTTGTACAATATATGAGCTTTGATAATTTCAGAAAATATCTGTGTTTACCTTGTGATGTTTACCTTGTGTAAAAATGGAACAATTATGAATAATCCAAAATGAAAAACAATAGAAATAATAAAACAAAACTGTCAGTAAATCAAGAATTTTCATTCGTCAATATTCTTTAAAAAAAAGAGAGAGAGAGAGCGAGAGAGAGAGGGAGACAGAGAAAAAAATTTTGTTCATGCCTGTTGATTTTACACAGGCAGTAATATTACCCTTATGCTTCAGTGGATAAAGGAATTCTCAACATGTAAGCGGGCACTGCAGCAAATGACAGAGGAAATACTCAACATGCTTATACTTTCCAAAATTACATTATGACCCAATCAAAAAATGCCTACACAAAACCAGTTATGTTTCGTTCCGTGCAGTAATCACAACAAATGAACAAAATTATATATATTGCTGAAGTCCCAACTTTTTAAAGCTTTCAAATCAAACACTGAAACAACATCTTAAAGCTGAGAACTGTGTACAGAAAATGGCAAGGTTTCAACGCTTGCAAAGAAAGATACTTTGAACACTTTTTATTTAAAAAAAGTAACATTATTACTTCAAATAGTTCATAAATCACTTTGGTATCACTTTTAAAGATTGATTTGCTTAATGATCATAGAAGGACTCTTTGTAAGTTAAGTCTGAAGTTTTCAATGTCACTGTCTAGCTGACACCTTTCAAAGGCACATGAATCTCTTTTTAAAATTTACAATATGGGAACAAACACTGTTTCCTGTCACAATGAAAATGAAGTTGCTAATATACATGAATTAATTATAGATACTACATTGTAATTCTAGGTTTCCAGGATCACACAACCGTTACTGCAAAAGAATATCAGTTCAAAGAAGCATTCCAATATGTTCAATAAATCGAGTCAGGTACAGATGCCACACTCACCACCACTAACAATTAGATATGATTCATGTACAAAAACTATTAGTCCATTCTGAGTTCACTGATTCCAAATAAAAATATTTTGACCATAATACTTGGATCTATGTGATGGAATGAGGCAAAACACTTCAATTTTCCATACTTATTGTTAATCATATTTAAAGAACTCATATATTCCTTTGATAACAACACTACAACTGATAATATGCATACAAAAAAAAAAAACAAACACAGCTCACATTACTGGGCCTCACCACAATGTATTCCCAAATTCTCAAGCTTTTCAATAAGTTACATTAATTCTATTATGGTAACTTCATCTCCCTCATTAAGTTAATTCAGATATTTTCTGAAATATTTATGCCTCTTGATTTTGAAAATATAAATAAAGCTGGCTAGCATATGATATTAATTAAAAATATGGCTGGCCTAACTTGCATAACATGAATGACAGGGTATCAGTTTGCTATTTCAGTAGCTTATTTTCTACCTACAATTAATTTTCAAAAATGTATCAAGTTGAGCAATTACAATAACTCATTGAAGGCTATTCTCATGAATCAGCGGGCCTACAGATGTGAATTCATCTGCTTCAATAATAGGTCAGACATACTGGCTATGTTTCCCAAATAATGCAAATGGGGTATGCAAATAATCATTTCCTAAAAATATATATTTAAAACAAAAGGACATACAAGTTATGGATATTAGCACCAAAGTTGACCAATGTGTCTATAACTTTGCATCATAATCCTTATAGGCGTTATTAGATTTGCTGGAGTTGTGGCAAAGTATGATGAAATTTGTGTGGTCTTGAAAACTAGAATGTAACATAAAAATCCTGTGTGGTGTTGGTGGCCTACTGGTTAGGTTGTCAGATTTGGGATCAGAAGTTTGGGGTTTGATTCATGATGGGGTTGTCCATTTTGTTTTTGGGAAAAATAAATTATACATATATCCTGGCTCGACCCAAGTTAAATATATATATATACCCAACTTTAGATAGAATGTTATTGTTAAATTGATAAAGATCTGAGTGCCTAACAAGCAGCCGCCTCAGAATGTACGTAAGTGTCCTCATTGCGTCCATCAGAGTAATGATGGATTGTAAAGCACTTATGGTCTGAACTATCCCAGATTAAGGGCCATATAAATGCTTTCTTTTATTATTATTATTAATGTATGATGAGCTAATGAAAAATTATTCACTTATGTGACTTACTTGTATAAAGTAATCAGAAATGAGACCCCACTGATATAACAGATCAGCCTCTCGACATTTTTAAAGTTAATTTATAAAACAAAAGGCAGTGCTAGGCTGTAGCAGTATGAATAATAATGAAAGACTGGGCCGAAACTGGGAGACTCAAGACGATACTTCAATGTATATAGCAATGGAAACTGAATTGGTAGTGTCTATTTATGCAACTGGGTCTATCTTGAACACTTACATACAACACTGGGAGAGGCCAACCCCCCCGTGCGATGCAAGCAATCATGAAGTAATTCAACATCAGATTGTCTACTTCAGGGAAACATGGCGTTAGGCATGCAATAAAATGGGGAGAGGATTTTCTTTGTTTGCCGACACGTGGGGACAGCGCTCGTGACTTTTCCTTTGGACTCGACAGAACTGAATATGAATCTCCATCTCATGGCGAAACATGTCTCGTTTTAAGAATCTATGAGTTTTATTTTATTTTTTTTTTCAACAGCAGCCCCTCTCTTCCCTCACAAACCAGCCGTATTCCTCATTCATCGGTCATGTCCGCCCTTCCTCCGGACGCGTAATCTTATGTTCTCTTCACACATTTTATCCACCTGCAGCGCCCTGCGGTAGGATATCCCGTCAAGTGACTCAGACTAGTCGTAGAAATAGACTCGGCCAACTGAATTACAGGTAGACAAAATGTTTTCATCATGTGATGTGAGGCAACTGTTAAGAGGATATATGCTTTTTACATCAACCGCATCAATTTTATATCTACAAAACACAAGAAATGTTTCACAGACCTAAATTAGAATGATGATCTAATCACATATGTCTACTATTGCATTAGATGCTAAATCAAATTGCTCCACATCACGTTTTTGACAAATATCAGATACTGAAAATCATACATTCATAAATAGGAAACAACAAACTGAAAAAAAAAAAAGCAAAAAAAAAAAGAAAAAAAGAAAATAGGATAAGCAGACTAAAATTATTTCATCACTTTCTGTTCAAAATAACGCCACGCTGACACCAAATTCAAAAGACATAATTTGGCTATCCATTATGAGATCCTTTCACTTACAATCCATATTAGTATCTCAACAGCAAAGTGAAAATAAAAGTATGAATGAAAAATCTGATTTCATATCGACAAAACCGGCACCATTTACTGTACAATGGAAACAACAAGAACAAAAAAAAAGAACAATAAAACAGGACTGCATAAATTAAATATTCCAACAATTTTCTGAATAAAGAATTATAAAGTGCAATAGGGTGGCAAAAAAATTACCACAATAAATGACCATCAGTTTGGCAACTAGATATTTATCGTGCAACATTATGAGTGCTTGTGCTTCGATGAAGATCTGGTAACGCCTGACACTTGCTTTTGTCTCTGCAGGTACATGTATTTCATGTTGTTAGTGCCACCTGAAAGAAAATCAAATGGTGAAAAATCGACCACATATTCAATATGCTGGTATAAAAATAACACCATTTACAGGGACATGAACTTAAAAAATAATTTCATTCACATATGCTCTCAGCATAACCCATAATCTAATGAAACTTTAGAATGAGGGCCAAAACCATCACAAGGTGGGAAGATATTAAGATGAGGAAACAGAAAGCAGCTTCTTTGATTTACCTCTTTAAAAATGAGTAAATTAGTTTACGATATTTATCAGATCTCTCCATTCCTATCAATGCACATTTATTTCAAATGTAAATTTTATCTTTGTCATCGGTATGTTAAACGAGTTCAAAGACAAGATCTCTGAAGAACAGCAATGAACATGCTTGATGTCAGAGATGATATTATGATATTACAATGATTTTGTTTGAAGACGTGGACTTTGTCTGAGAACCTTGCTGTTGTCAGAAAATGCAATTCCAAGTAATAACTCCAATAGGTCGATTTCATCTGCGTGAAGCTCATGTTAAGCTCTTTCCTTTCTTATGAGAATGTCAGCTATTGAGCTACACTTCTAGATCATGAAAATTTCTGCAATTCCAAATCACTCATAACTTTTTCAAATCTACGGTTATCAAAAATGATACAAAATGCTCTAACATCTTTAGAGTTAAATAACAGACTTTCATTATAATTCTGTCCCTATTCTTATTAAACTGGGTTTTCTCCACAAAATTATTAGGCTGTCGTGAATTTCCCGTGAGGTCATGAAATTACCACCCGATGGTATTTTCAAAACCTATTTCTAGACCAATCAGCAGGCTTGACCACTCTTTCTCTCTATGCGACATCTTCTAGACCTCGCTGTTCGAAGTCGGGCAAAATTTTTACATTGTTTAAAGATTTCAAGAAAGAACTTTGTGATTACTGTGGAAAGAAATATGTCTTCAGCTATTTTCTGCTACCTGACTATCTCTCTTTCTATCTGTCAACCTAACTTTTTTTCTTTCTATTTATCTATTTCTAGAGATGTCTTCTATATTCTCACATTTTTCATCAGTGTCTGCTTTTCCAACTAACTTCTTGTGCATAAAAATTTATTTGACATTCAGGTCGTACATTATAAAATCAAATACACATGAAACAAAAGCCATGTAGAGAACAATTAGTATAAATGCTCGAGATGCTGACCTAATACACTAACTTCTGACTGTCTTATTCATCCAAAATCTAATATTCACTTCATTATTTCCTTTCTCTCACCTTTTTTTTTCTTCCCCCCCCCCCCTTCTTCCTCCTCTCTCCTTCTGTCTGTTTGTCTGTTTATCTATTTGTCTATCTCCCTCCTTGTGTCTGTTTATCTATTTGTCTACTTCTATCTGTCATCCTCCCCTCAAATGCTACTCTCAGTTTGTCTTTGTACCTCTCAGCATTTTTGCTGTTGTTGTGGCTACTCTCAAATCAATTTTGGGATATCCTGGGCCTAAGAATGCACTTCAATCCAGTCAGTTAGTCAGCCAGTCTGGTAATCTCATTGTTCAGTAAGCTCAATAAAATGTTTCAAGTTGGCCATGGTGTCATGGAAATACTGAAGATGGCAGTGGGGCATTACATGTTGTGAAAATACTGTTGTGCGATAGTTCCACAACATGTTGTGAAAATATCAGCTGGCATATTATCAAGATTTAAAAATAAACTAAATAAACTATAGGTAAAATTGGAAAGTAAAATGACACATTTTATAAATAAGGGAAGAAAGTGCTAGTGATCCACCTGTACTATTTACTCAATAAACTCTAAGTGACACTTACTGCAGAGAATATAAAATGACTATAATTTTATCTCAATACTTACCAATGCATATAATGACTAAATATGCCATCAAGAAGTATGGGAAGAAAAAGGCAAAATTTGCATAGTTTGGTAATGCAATGCTGAAGAAACCCGTCTCTGAGAAATATGAAATGGACTGAAAAACAATGGTTGCTGCAGAAAAAAAAAAGACAGTACAATATGTTAATGACAGTAGTTATAATCATGTTTATTCCTACATTTCATTTCATCATCCCAGTTATTTGTTGCCCATTTTCACCTTTAAAGTCAGTTTAGATGTTGTGAAATATTTGCTTGCTCTTTACATGAAATAGTGGTCAGAGAAGATGCAAAAATATAAATAGAAATTTCTGAGCATTTTGTCCTTAATTTTGTCAGAATTTTTTCTGTCTCACGTGAAACATTTGGCATGAAGTTGTCAAGGCTCCAAAAGCAGCAAATAGAAAATGACAATGTTTAAAAACAATTCATTTAAAATATTAACAGTTGTTTTATATTGTTATTAATACGCACAAATCATAAATGTTATATTACAGAAAATGTGATATTTGAATACATTATTTTAGTTAAAATATACAACGCATGGTGCAGCCTTGTTTTAAACCTTCATTGAAACTTATACAAGCTTATTCTTTGCTACCAAGCAATATTTTGTCAGATATCTGAGATCTTTTTGACCAACACACAAAGGTTTACACCATCCTTAAGAGGAAAGACAGAAAATAGTTTACAAAATATTACTACACTTTTACCTTTAACAACAATAATACTAAGCATTTATATTGCGATTTCCCCTGTGCAGTACAGGCTCTAAGCACATTCTCAGCTTCAAGGACAAGACTAATGACCACGGATTTTCTCTGCAGTTGGTCAACTAAAACCTGACTAGTCTTACTTACCTTCTACTAGAATTCCTAATGGATACAGTGGTATCCAGATAGTGTAGCGTAACCATGTTAGATATTTGATCTGGATATCCACAAGTTGGAGCAGGTAAAAAGGATACCTGAGGAAACGAAATAACAGTTTGCAAGCATGAAATATTTTCTACATTTTCTCCAAAAATGGCAGTAGACCCTATCATAAGTAGAAATGCTCAGCAGCTATTTTTAGGAATATAGAGACAAATCTCAAATTCTCCTGGTGACTACTGCTTACTGTCACTCAATTCAAAAAAAAAAAAAAAAAAAAATCATATCTATATACACTCTAACACGATTAGTAAGAAAACGCTTAAAAAGCAGCTTGCGTTATTAAGAAAGAATCTTTGGGAATGGTTTTTAAGCTATGTAATTTTTTATGCTTACAAAGAAATAAAACGATGGGCCGATATGAAAATTACGCTTGTTACGAACGGTTTTCTTTCCCTGATCGCACTTTTCTTTCATATTATGCATAACCAAGACCAAACTCAGGTATCGAACCAGTTCCCTCCGACAAACAAATCATCCCTGAGTGCGTCAAGTAGGTCTACTGTACACGCACGGCTGTACTGCCCAGCAGTATGACACAACAGGCCCCGACAAAGAAATTGTCCGTGAGCGAGTCAAGTACCAGTGCCCGCAATGTGCTGTATTGCCCAGCGGTATGAAACTGAGGGTAAGGCCTGAGGTGCAAGCGTGCTGAGATAATGCACTGTCCCCTGTTTCACACCTCACCCGTTGCTCGTGGCCCCAATCGAGTATGATGTACCGTGAGATGGTGACACCTATTACATGCATGTGTGAGACTATTACGATTTCGTCGTTATTTATAGCCACACAACCACGGTATCTGAGGATTCAGCCGAGATAACCACCCCCTAGGAGGCTGAAAGGCTCCGTAC
>JBCEWB010057122.1:0-13875 GCA_039654565.1 Peronia peronii
TCTATCTATCTATCTATCTATCTATCTATCTATCTATCTATCTATCTATCTATCTATCTATCTATTTATTTGTCTGTGTCTATTTGTATGTCTATCTGTCTGTCTGTCTGTCTGTCTATTTGTATGTCTATCTATCTGTCTGCCCGTCTGCCTGTCCATCTGCCCCTGTCTATCTATCCATCCGTCTGTCTGTCCATCCGTCAGTCCATCCATCCATCTAAGCATCGATTCATCTATCCATCCATCTATCTATCCATCCATCTGTCTGTGTGTCTGGCTGGCTGACTGCCTGCTATGTTTCCATAACCATGTGGTAGGAAACCGCACCAGACTGTGATTGTGACCCTCCACTGACATTTTGATATGCTGGCATTAGGCTCTGTTGTTGCCAGTCTCAATGCAGCATATTTTGGTATTTTGTCGATTTTCCCGTCCTGTCAGTTTTTGGCTAGAATAGCAACACTGCTGAAAAAAAAAACTGTTCTCAACTCCTTTTTTATACTTCTCTTTTCTCTAGGTGGTCTATTTGCACTAGACATAACCAATTTATAATGACGGTCTTCATGATTGGAGTTCCCTGCCGTTTTCGGTTTTGTAGAGGATGTGTTCTGTCATTCACCCTATCGACGTGTACTTTAGCAAAATGCTAAAATATGGAGGGAGGGGGGGGGGGGGAGGGGGGAATAAAAGAAACTGAACGGAATAAAACTTCTTTGATTTATTTTTAGAGAACCTGAGTTACCAGTGATAGTCATGATACTGGAATAGTGATGCATGAGTTTTGTGAAAAAACTATATGACTACTCATGTAAGCTGAACTGTGGTGAAATCGTAGAGCATTGAGCGTGGCTGTCGGCATACCTATATTTAACACCGATCGACTATTATTTCTGACAATGGAAAGAAGGATGAGGCGAATAGATGTGTCTTACTCTTATTGTGACAGCAGACATGCAAAAATCCATACAGCGTCTTTGTCTCAGTCTTCATCCGTTTTATTTCGATTCCAGCTCTCCTGAAGCAACCGAGGAGTTTGTTCCACATGCTAAAGACATGAAATTATCACCTGCCAAGTTCTGCATTCCATTAATGGTGGGATTTTGCCGAGAAACATAATAGTTAATCTGCCCGAGGCGTACTGATTTTTATTCTCTTTGTGTTCCTGGTAACTTTGGAAATCATGTTGCCGCAAAAGATGCTTTGGTTATGAAAAGGAGAGGGAAGAATAACTTTCCAGAAATTTTCTAGTAAATTATTAAATTATATTCGTGCTGAAGAGTTCTTATATTTAAAAAGTATAGCCATTTAAAGGAAATACTTCTGACCAGAAAAGATGCATGATTTTCTATGCGCGTATTCCCTGTCTTTCTATCTTGAAGCCTGTGAAAAATGGTTGATCACTGCTGGCAAAGACCAGTTTCCTGGGGGGACGCAATCCTCATGATTTTACCTGAGCAGCCAGGTGTGGGGTGGGATGGATTGCGCCTTGAAGCAATCCTTGTCCTTTCCTCGAAAACACCTGAGTGCTGCTTGCTTTGAAGTTGGGGATCAGCATTTCCTTGCCTTGGGTGCTGTCCTTCATTTCTGATGCACACAGTCGTGGTTTCTGAAAAGTCAAGAAGATAGAGTTTTAAGTGCTTTTTGGATTTTATTCAGTGAACAATTCTGGGTGAACGAATTGTTGTCATGAGGGAAGATTAAGACCATTTTATAGCAGGGACGAAAAAACTGTAATAGATGTTAAAGGAGAACGAATGAAAGATAAAGAATGAAAACGTGCGATTGGTTCACTGCTTTGCTGAGGCTATGTAAGGCATTTGTGAGATATAAAATAAGATGAACTTTATGAAGATAATTCCTTGTACAGTTGCAGAGACCTGATATACGCGTAATATAACTTCACTCACACATCTGATATGCTCACTCAAATAAGGGAAAACTATTCACTTAAGCGGTGTCCTCATCAGTGCAAAAAGTCAGAATGACCAGGAAGACTCTTCTTACATTTTCGAAAAGATCTATAGTTTTTACAAATTATCAACCGATGCCAAGAGCGGTCTTTGAGTGTGTACGATTATTTTCGACACCGAAGGTGTGAAAATCATCGACTAGCTCAAACATTTTCAGGGTTTTTTTCACTCGTTGGTTCGTGGTAAGATTTCAGAATCGCGGCTGACTTCAGTGATCGCCAATGTCTTTTAGATAAAAACTTGCACATTTTAGCTCATTAGCAAGTTCTGAGACGAAAATATTAGCCCCATCACAGGGAATTACAACGTAACTTCTCACTATCTAATCGCCAAAAGGATTCGTCCTGTTAAATATTTTGTTCTGTAGCAACATCAAAGCCTTAGAGGTCTCCTGGTACATTTTTGTAAGTTTTTTTTTCTCACTTTCATACGGTTCATGTACAATCGTGTGGCTGTTCAGCAGTTATCTTAGAAATGTTAACCTCGTCCGAAATTGTCATATTTTCCACAAATAGGCGACGAATAACTGTGAGTGAGCATATGTTTCATCCACATGGCTGAGTTGAAAGAAAACGAAATTATTTGTGAGTCGAACATCAGGCGCAAGATTATTTGAAGATTTGTACGAGGACCACTTGAATCACTCATGATTAAAGAGCATGAGTGTCTAGTGTCTCTCATTCTCGTTCTCCCTCTTCTCTCTCTCTCTTTCTCTATCTCTCTTTCACACACACACAACCATGCACTCTCTCTGATCCCATTGGTCACTCACTTTGTCTTTCTTATTCACACATCTTCTCATTCTGTGTCCCAGTCACTCACTCCTGTCTTCTTTACACACTCACTCTTTCTCTCGAACATTTATCTATTCTTTCCCTCTCTCTCTCTCTCTCTCATACAAACACTCTCTTTCTCTTTCACACACCACTCATTCTCACGTTCACACTCATTCATTCACTCTCTCTCCCTTTTCCTCTTTCCTCTCCATTGTCATCTTTCCCGTCGTTCGTTCCCTTCCATCGGTTCCTTCCACTAATGATTGGCTGTATTATGTCCACCTCGATATGTTTCGATCAAACACCTTTGAATTTGAAGCGGTCAGTTTGAGCCTTTAAAAAAAAAAGGAGACATTTGGAGCATGAACGTCCTCTGTTGGAATACGACAGTATTAATTTCTGTCAGTACATGATGCAGACACGGGAGACGTCGGCACTTTTTGGAAGACGGTTGCACCGTAGGCATTATAAGATAAATAAATAAATCAGTGTGTGTGATTTTACTCATTTTTTTTTCATATCTGATTCCATGTTTTTGACAAGATAATATACTTTTCTGTGTATCTACGAATCTTTAATTTTTTAATCGAATTGAGATACCTTTCCAGGTATCTAATGTTCACTTACATAGCGAGATAGAGGATAATTTTTCATATGTCTGAGGATTTTCAGAGAGACGATAGATTATTTTTTGGTGTCTGTATCTATACAATTTTTTTAAGTGAGATAGAAAGCTCTTGAATTACGAATTTTATCTCTGTAGAGTATTGCAGAGTTTGCAACCCATGAAGAACGTGATATTGATTTGGGTTAAATAATAGGCACGGAGTATGTGGCACTAGACGAAACATCGGAAAACGAATTTAGATAAGGATAGACTATACAGATCTTGGTTAGAATAGTTATAATAAATCTAAACAACAATAGCTATAACAAATTTAAAAAACCAATAGAAAAAAATTGATTCAGATAATATACATGTACAAAAAAAATAGCTTTAGATAACTTAACAGGCAAATATAATTAGTTGTACTTTATAATTTCAATGTTTCTTTTATTCGTAAGGTCGTTGATATTTCGTTGGAGTTTTTTTCATCGGACGGTGCCGAAGAGGACATTAAGCTAGATCTTTTCATGGTAATCATGTGTCAGCACTTGAGTTTCAACGTTGATTCTTTAGAATCCATTCCATGACGTCTCAAACTCTTTTCACCAGAGGCATGGCTTGATGTGACATGTAAAAAGGCTGGCAGACCGGAGTATCTCCTAGTTGTCATGGAATAAAGCACCAGAAGTTAATATGACTGGGCCATGTCAACCGTCATGACCGTCTCTAAAGATATACTCCAGAGCACAGTGATAGGTACGGTATGCGCAAAAGAGGCAGACCGCACAAAGCATGGCTTAACAATGTCAAACAGTGGACTGGTCAAACTGTCATCACATACTATTACAAAGAGCAGGAGACCGAAAGCAATAGAGATTCCGTGACTGTGATCTCTTCTATGGCACTGTAACGACATTTGTCACGGGAACAGTGATGAAGAAAATGATGATGATTCAGTCGATTACGTTTTCTCTCCCTTTCTTCGTTATTTCAGCTCGTACCACGCCCACCAACATCGCCAGCATCCACCAAGGGGGCAAACTGTTGGGCTTCGCTGGCCTTGTGACGTCGTTTGGACTCATAGGGGACATGATGTATGTGTGCGAGAAATACAGATGGATGGGCAACATCCGGTATAGAAGTAAGTACATAACGTGTGGCTTTATCAAGTGATAAATCATTGAATTCAAGCGCAAGCAAGGCAGCGTGAAATTCGTGGCTTCTAGTCACAACTGCTCAGTTTTTAATGTATTATTACTGTCTGAGATTTTGAACATGAGTTATGGTAACAAAAAAAAAAAAAAAACCCAAAAAAACATGATTTTTACGTTTTATTTTTTGCGTTTCTTTTCACGCGAGAGAGAAATCGTGCGCTTCATATTGCCACCCACGACGAGCGCACATGTGAGAAATATTATAATGACACCTAATATAGAATAAATAGGGTCTTCGTCACTGAGATCGATAGAACTAGCTTATTATAGTAATTAATTGTCAAAATTATTTTCTTGGTGTGTGGTCTTTTTGTTCCTGCTTCATTTCGCCTGTCTGTTTGTTTCTGTGTTTCTTGATGTTGTTAGGGTTGCTGCTGTTGTTCGTTACTGTTATTCTAATTTTGAAACCAGTTATGATTTCATTAGAAATGTTTTCTTTGGTCAGGGTAAGGATGGCTCAAGAAATTTATGATTGTTTTTTTCTTGTGGAGACTTTTGTCACAGTATATTAGTAATTAGTTTGAAATCATTTACATTGCTAGCCAATCTGCATAGATCCCATCTCTTTGTAGGATCATTGCATACTATGACGGTCAAGTTCAAGGCACTCATCCACATAGGCATATGTTCAGACACACTGGCCATTTTTTTTTTTAATCACTACTTTTTATTATCGCTCTTTAATTCTCAGAGGCGTTGGAAAATATGCCAAAATCAGAATCAGTTATTTTAAATATACTTGTGGAGCACAGGGATTTAAAATTAAAACCTAGAGCTATGTTCAACGGATCGAGATATCCGTGACGCCGAGTTGTGTTTGTACGAAATATCCATGCTCAGCTTTATTCATTTTTCTCTCTCTCCGCCTACAGTTATGCCCATCAAATGTATGTTCAGCCGGCGCTTGGTGGACGCCGAGGTGGAGTTCCAGAAAGAGGGCACCGGCGAATGGAAGTCGGTCAAAGGTTCCTTCTATAGTATAGAGACCGGTATAGTGGAACTGGCCGACAAGGGAGAGAAGCTGGTGCCAGTCTTTGGCGACTCCGCCCTCACCCTCCATATGGCCTCAGCCTGTTCACTGGGCCAGCACATCAAGCAGCTCTCCAAACTCCAGGATTGGGTGACAGGCGCTGTGAGTATCTCCAACACAACTTGCCACCTGTCTTTTCAATCTAATGATCTTTTATTTTTGATTTTTTTAAAAAGTTTTTTTGTTTTTGTTTTTGTTTTCTTTTTGAGGGGGGAGGGGGTTGGTCTTCATGTCTTTTCAGCATTTTATCTTCACACATTTTTCCCGTCTTGTAATTGAATCTTTCCTTCTAGAAAATGTCATAGTTTTTCGGCAAATGAAAGTCATATTTCTATTTATGAGACTAAAGTTTCTGATATTTTATTTTTTTTTTTTATGGGAAGGGGTTTTGATGGAGGAGGAATTGTTTTTTGTTTTTTGCTGTTGTTTGGATGGATGTGCCGGTTTATGTATACTTGTGGTACTTTGCTCAACAATTGAACAAAAGGATTAGTTTCAAAAGATAAGTTCCTCTGTGATTGACACTTAAGAGTAGTGAGAAAGAAAAGTATGCACATACAAATCAGTGGTTTAACTCGTTGAGAGCAAAAAAAAAGGAGAGAAGTAGCCCCGATCATAAGCTTGTAAACATAATGTTTTGCCAATTTCAAATTTTTGCTGTGGTTTATTGCAGTATGATTTCCCCTTCATTCAATCCGAGCGTGTGCTGAGATATCGAGTAGTCATGGACACGCTGCCCACTGTCCAGTCCAATGACGGCACCCGAACGTTAGCAGACACATACTACACGAACATAGATGGAGAGGCTGTCCAAATGGACAAAACTGAATTCCACGTCAGGTAAGCCTTTTTGGACTCCTGAAGACAATATCCTTTTTATCCCGCACTCGCTCTTGTGGCTGCTGTCCTCATTTTGATGTGCCCTTCTCCATAGTGCTTAAGGGCTGCACGAAGCTAATCAGTCCAGATTTCTTGTTTGAAGTCTTTCTCTTCCTGGCCATTGCCATTTCTTGTTGGTTGATCACATTTTGTTGGCGTGTATACGATTGCAGTTATTTCATTCATAGTGATTTCATTTCACAATAAATGATATACAAATCGATCTAATTTAAGTTCATTGTAAGATTATAAAAAGAAGGCCTGCCCAAGTCAGAACGAGAGCTTTGATGAATTTTCTTGAAACTATGACAGATAAAAATAGATATGTATCCTAAGCTATCGTGTTGTTGAATGACATTTTGATTTTCTTTATTTATTTTGTTTGTTTTTATTTCCTAGGCTACACGCGGGCGTGGTGAAGTTGTTTGGGTAACAGGTGAACAGTCACTGGATATTTTTCTCACGCAGACTACAGGATGTTGCTGGTGTTGTACAGACGAGGCCACGCCTCCCCATGAACCAAACCTCCGACACCCAACGTTGTACAGTATTTGGCTCCTTGTTCTTCATGTTTCTCTTTGTCATCAAACAGTTCTCATCAACGAAAGAATGAACACATTTACCAGTTTATGGTGCTGTTTCAAGTTTCCTCTTCACCTTCTTATAGAGACATGCCCAGTAAATCAGTTGGAGACGGCACAATTTAACATTCATAACATGGATCGCAACTTATTCTCATCATCAAAGAAACGATACATACCTGGCACTGACATTCTTGCATACATACACAGAAATCCAGAAAAAAGGAGCCAGTGGTTGATGTATTTACTTTCTAGACTGATAATATGACTCGAGTTGTAGTCATCATCAGTGAATCGGTGGACAGATCACCAAATCATGGGACTGTTTCATGTACCCTTTTATCCCAATTTTAAAAAATGCCAAATGCATCAACCAATATCCCATTTAGAAGCAGACTAAGGTGACAGGCCTGGAGCTGAGCTGCCATATTCATCAAGGGCGCAGGTGGAGCAGATTATAATTCACAGCACAGTGCATTGACCCTGCTCATGTTCATACTGAGATTGTCTTTCTGATCTTACCATAGTTGGAGACAGGCAAAGCTCTGAATTTTAAGGTACACTGATGTCAGAGTCACTCTGGATGAACTTTGCAAGTCCTTTGCACAACCTATCTGTGGCCAGTAAGTTGGACTGAGAGTCAAGATTATATCTTCTATACTTGATGGCAGTGACCTGTACCTATGAGTTGTGTTATCAATAATAATCCTATGAAAGCACCAAGAGATAAGCTCTAGGTTATAGGTCCAGTTTCATTTCTCATTCTCTTCATTCATTCTCTGGCAGCGGTCAAAACTTGAACTACACTTTAAGAAATCCACGGGAGATCACTGCCGAGATAGCCGTCCCCATGTGGCTGAAAGGCCCATAAATCGTTATTCAACAGTGTTTTTTGTCTTAAGAGGAACAGAACAGGCTAGCTGTATGAGAATGCATGGAACTATTCATAGACTTAAAACATACCTGAAATGGGATTGACTGGTAACTAAGAAAGATTCCTTTGGTTTTGAAATACCTTTTGCTAGACCATAAACGAACCTGTTTTGTATGACACTTCAGAAGCTGTAACTCAGTCTCAAGTCTGGACTGAAATATGCCATAGCCTCATTTTTAACCTAAACGTTGATTTGTCTTTTTGTAGATCAAAGTAAGAATGTGATTGCATTCGGGTTCTATTAAGAAGATAATGGTCCAGTATTTGGAATGACCTGTTTACTTTGAGAACAAGCATAGTAAACAGTTTTAATGAATGAAAACTCTTGAAACATCTTAAACTTTTTATAAACACATTTTGATATCCATTTGTAACTCATAAACACATTGTCCCTTCAGGGTTACATTTTATCTATTTACACCATGATCAGAATTTTACTGTGTAAAGGTACCCACCATATTAGGCACAATATAGCCGTTATTGTGCTGAAGTGCCGTTAAACCCCAACACAAACAAACAAACATCTAAAGTTTATAATTTGTGCTGTGGATCGGATTTGGTTTTTTACACTGGATGCCACAATGTCTAAGTCGCCTGGAAATGATCATGATTTATTTTCTGTTTTTCACTTCACTGCACCATTTGTTTTTCTATTTTGTGTCTTATATAAACAGTGTCCTCTCAGTCGAAATGGTATATTGAGGAATAGCTCGAAGTAAATAAGCCAGAGACTTCTATATTGTGGTATAATTTTTCTTTTGGTGATGTTATGTGGCACTTGAGTCCAGACCAGAAGTAACAAACAGCAAATCCTAAACAAACTGAGGAAACAGTGTACTTAATCAGTCCAGGAATATTTTGTTATGTTCATGATTAAAGAAAAAATAACCAATCAAGAATACATTGTTCTTGAAAAGATTACTTATGTTGTGATATACAAAAAAGTTGTAATTTTTATTTGGTAAACCAAAATTCCATGAGATGTATCATTATTAATTTTCTGAATTTTCAACATTTTTGTTTGTTTTGTTTTGTTTTTGTTTTTGAATTGCTGCTTGGACTGTTTTGCAAACTTAGTGTGCAGAGTTGATCAGCATTTCTCTTTGTTCTCTGCATTAGATGTAATAGCTCTGATACTTACAATTAGAAGCTGAAATCACCTTTTTCTTTGAGGGTAAAACACAAAGTAATCAAACTTATGAAATATGAGAAACTTGAAGATGCACAGTGAAGCTATAAGCCTAATAATACCAATGTACTCTTACTCTAAGACTTTTGAGGGACTTTTCTTGAAGTCTTGTACCATCTATTCAGAAAGTCAGGGCTAAAGACTGGCTGGAAGAAGATATGCACTGAAACATCTAAGTGTATACAAATGCCCAGCTGTTTACAAACTTATAAATTTCATTCTCTTTATTATGTACTATTCAGATCTAGACAGCAAAAATTCAGATTCCTGTTTCTTATTACAAGAGAATACTTGTATTAACCTTCTTTGACACAGCCCTTTTTTTTATCATAGTTTAATTATTACTCTACTTAATCAAAGGTAAGTTTAGCCAATATCAAAAGAATTAGTTTTTAATACACAGTGAACCAAATGCTTTTTAAGAAAATGAGGAAATACAATAGGTTATCATGATTTTTCTAGGAAAAGAATGTTTCTAGGCCAAGATACAAAAGTATCAAAATACTTTAGAATAGTTGTGGATATGTCCCACATTCAAAACGTCTATTTTGCATAGAATATTGTGAATATTGTTGATCAGCAAGGCACACACTTAATAGATAGACTTATAAAGAAAGTAATGGTCACCTGCAGTATCCAAGGGCTAGATGTACAGGCTGGAAGAACTATTCCTGTGAAGAAAATAGGAAGAATTTGCTTTGTATTCATTAAGGGCAGATCCTATCTTTTGTAACTAGCTCTCTTCATAATTCCTGTCTTGGAGGACGATGGACGTTAAATATATGTACATGTATACCTACTGTTATTTCCAGGTGTAAAATTTCTGGGCAGTAAAAAAAAGAGAATAAACTATAATGAAAAAGTAGCCACTATTTTGAAAAACAAATTACTTTATACAAAAAGAAAAACACTGCATAATGATGAAAATGTTTGTCATGGTTGTGATTTTTTTATAAATATATATATATATAAATGTGTACAGAGCATCGTGTGCAGTTTGCTTCAGTCCATATTAATGAGGCATTAATGCCTTTTCAGACTATTTCATGGTGAATTAAAAAAAAATGTACACAATTCAATGAACGAGAACAAAACACCTGATGTTGTATTATTGTGTACTGTATTTGTATATAAATCTGTATGTATAAATATATATGGTATCACATGTCAATGTTGAATATAATATGTGTATCTTGATACTGGATTTGGATATATTTTCATATCTTGTTTGGTCTTTGGCATATGTATGTAATGATATTGGCAACATAATGTGATTATATATACCCCATTGTCTTTACTGTGTGCAATGATAAGATAAGATTTGATCCAATTGTCTCTGTGTAAATTCTTCGGGAAAAAAAAAACTGCCTTGTTAGATTTCTGATTCATTAAGTTCTTCAAGAAAAAAAAACTGCCTTGTTGGATTTCTGATTCATAACCCCAACATTATCTCAGACTATGATTGTGGAAAACTCATCAAATGTGTCCTTAATCAATGCAGATACATATAGCAGGGACTGTTTGGAAAACAGTATCTGTGTTGTGAGCAGTTTACTGAGGACCATGTTATTATGGACAGCCTGCCTGTGCTGTTTAAGAGATGGGTAAAAATGCAGTTTAAACTATAAGAGTATATGAGAGATAATGTGAATTTGCGACATGGGAAGTACTTTCTTACGTTTATGAGAAATTCATCACTTTACTGGAATCATTATCAAACAGTGGATATGTACAAACCAAAATGTCCCAAAATTGAGAGTTCACATTTATGCAGATTTAGACAGGTCAGCTAACTTGTAACTGGCAATGTCTGTCCAGGTTGTCCATATGTGCTAGACTTTGAGGTAGGGCAATACAAGAAGAGTGGATAAGACTAAAGAAATGTATCATCAATGGAGCTATGATCTATGGATACTTGTTTTTGTTCATGGCATTGAGTATCATGAAAAAAAAATACAACCATCCTTATTCTGTAACTAATGTTTGTACACTTTGAATGAACAGACAGACATACTTCTTGGAGGTGGCGGGATTAATCTGTTACATTCAATATTATGTTGTGCAAGGCTGTGGTTATGCGTCTGTTTGTTTGTCTGTCTGCCTCTTTGTTGTTGCTGTTGTTGTTTTTCTTGTTCTTGTTGCACATGCAGTTGCATTTCGAACATTCACCCATAGTTTGTCAGTGATACCCAAGTGCATAATTTTCTGTATTAAAATGGTTGTTGTTTTCATTTAATTTTTTCATCTTGTACATAGTCGATGCCTAATGGTATCTTTGATTGAAACTTCTTTTTTTCCCTTTAATGTGACATAATCAATGTCCGTCAACTGTTGGTTTTTTTTGTGTGTGTGTGTTGTTTTATGGAATTTGAACTTAGAAACACATGATGCTTGAAGAGGGAGAGAAATGGGAAGACTTTTTTATGTGTGTATGTGACAAGCTAATACAGCATCTTGTTTTTTGTCTATTTGTTTTAGATGTAGATCTTTCCAGTGGCAGCAGTAGATGCATGAAGAAAGAGGGATAAATGAAGAGAGGGGAAAGATTTTTATATGCCCTGTAATAAAAAGGCCCAATGGGCCGGCCTGTGTGTAACCATCATATTTTTGATAAAGTATAATCCCAGTGTGAGATATGTTGCCTCTTCTCTCTCTCTTTTCCTCCTTCCATTTCTCTCTCTCTCTCTCTCCCTTCCTCTCTCTCACTCTCTCTCTCTCTCTCTCTCTCTCTCTTCTCACACTTTTTCTCTTTTAATGTAAACATAATTGATACTACCCGCAGCAATGCACTTTGTTTTCAGTGGTATTGTAGAAGTTTATGATGTTTCAGCAAACGGACACATTCTGAATCTATGGCACTTGCTCACTCTGCTCGTAGGGAAAGTTTCCTTTGATCGAATATACGGAGTCATCACGTACTGAAGGTCGTCAGCCACTTTGTTAGCATTATGAGATAGACTGCGCGGTGTACACTGAGGTACTGGGAGATCTGTCACATGACCGAGCAGTTTCAGCTTACACGCTGATTTGTGTACATGGTCTGCGCATGATAGGCATATTTTGACGAATGACAAGCATTCAACCATGTCACACCGTATGAACAAAGCCACAGGTGAGCGCTGTTCCTTTGGTCATGTGACCGATCTCGCACTACCTCACGAAAACATACAATGTACAGCTTGTTATCTGCAACGACAAGCAGGGCAAGAAAAACAAATGTAGTAACTTTCCACGAATTATAATAGGAAAAACTCGGCAATCTGCGCCATTGTTTACAATCTGACTTCGGCTTAGACACGGCTACGTCTCTGGCCACGTGGAAATTCATACAGAGCATTACTGCTTCATATGTGAAATCATCCGAATGACCTCAGATGCTTTTCCGTGGCAACTTTATTTACAGTAGAGCAAAGTGCTCGTGGACAGATATATATATATTCCGTTACCTTAAGGGCATGTGCTTTGAATCAGTAACAGATTTCTCAAGAGCATGTAGAACCTGGCGATCTAGTACTAGATCTGACAGTAAGTTGTAAAATTATTCTGGGCAATGCTCGAAATTTGAACTATACGTAAAATAATCAACCTATATGTGGCTCACTCATTTCCTGTCGTTGTTCTTTTCCCGATGTTTACCGTGGCTCAAGTTGTGAAGCGCGGATAAGATCGGATGGGGAGTAAAGGGCCGGAGGTTGTATGGGAGACTTTTCAGTTAGTAGATTTATAGGGGGGGGGGGGGGTACTGATGTGTCCAGAAAATCTGCATAATCCCTGCCGTTTGCCTGTACCGTATCCACAGCACCAATAGACGGTATGTATAGTACATCACTAGAAAATGAATATGTATGCAGATACAACATGATATGAAAAATTATGGTTTCTGAATTCAATAATTCAGCTTAGTATATCCTGTTTTATATTTGTTGTCATTTGCTTACACCTGATAAATTCAATATTTCTGCCATATGCCCGCTGTTGCCTTATTCTGTATGATTGCTTTGGCCACTGGTTTACTTCATTTAAATTTGTATCTGTTCATGTTTTGTTTTGTTTTCGAAATGGATTTTCCAGTTCAAACTACGATTTTTCTCAGACATAACAGAGAAAGTGGATCAAACTAAAATGAGAAAAAAAAAAAAGCTGCCACTTTCTTCCTGTTTTAGATGATAGATTGACACAGTTGACAGTGTGACTGATTTGTTTGCTCAACACTTTACGCTGTAAGCTGTGTAAGACAATTTGCTAAATGTGATTTCCAGAAGAACTGAAACACTTATGCCAAAAAGAAGAAAAAGAAGAAGAATGGTACCAGATGTTGTGTGCGCCCTAATTACTTTAAATGAAGGCGCGTTAAGGAGCCCTTAGCAGCTAAAAATCGGTTCAGGAAAGGGAGGGGGGAGGGGGGTGGAGCTGCCGCTGTCCATAGAAGACTTTTTGAAAGCTCCAAGCTTTCTGTACGGAGTAAGTGTATGTGTGTGTGTGTGTGTATGTGAGTGAGATCAAACTGAGCACGGATTTAAAGGGGAGATAGTCCGATTTTTGGAAGTGAAAGACTCCGTGTATACACACACACACACACACACACACACACACACACACACACACACACACAAGTCACTTTTTTTTTTCTTAAGCCTTTCAATCCAAAGAAAGTAGGATTATCTCGGCTTTTAGAAGTTGCCAATTTTTGCTGAG
>JBCEWB010057143.1:0-13874 GCA_039654565.1 Peronia peronii
TTTTCAACTTTTTTGATGTATTTGATTAGTTGCCGGTGGACAGTCGTCTAAAGTTTAAGACATTTTTTCGTGAAATATAATGATACTGATGATGATGATAATAATATTAAAAAGTAATATACATTAACAATCATAACACTCTTTCTGATAATGATGGTGACCATTATGATGGTAATGCCCAGAATGAAAGTCAGATAGGTTTATATTATCAGCTGACGAATTTAATGGATTATACGAATACATAAATTTATTCTGATGGAATGGAAGATTAAAGTATGGCTCACAATGGTATGATGGGGCTTAAAACACAAATCATGATCGCCAATTCAATGATTATAAGAGTAAAAATTAGGTAAATTATTAAATTCACAATTTCTCCAAGAGAATTCAAACGAAGATCTGATTTTTTTGTCACAGAAAGATGAATTCGTGACTCATTTTTATGCCTTTGGAATTTTAACAAAGAAATTTACTCTTTTATCAAAGAAACTTGTCCATCCAAAAGAACATTTGTCCTCTTATTAAAGAAATTTGTCCTATGAAGCATTTAGTCACATTACTAAGGAATCATCGTTCACACACAGAGATGTTTACATGATGTAGACATGTGTGAATGCTTATCATTCAAAGAACTGGATGCCATGCACGGTGCATGTACACAAATCAGTGTGTGAGCTAAAATCCTGCAGTCATAGTGACCAACATTGAAATACCTCATTAACAATGAAGTCTGCCTGACCAGGCTGATAAAAGAAAAGGGTAAAAAAACAAACAAAACAGGCAACTTGCTGATGACAGGTATGCCCTGTACTCACCTGTGGGTGCAGGTGTAGGGAAGTTGTTGCAATCAGGTACCAAACAGCAGGGATCCGAAGGATCAGCGATCAGTTTGCAACTTGGTGGTAGGTTGTCAAAAGATGGACATCTGAGGGAATAGTAGAGGAGTTAGTTATTTAGTTATTTGGGCAATTATAGTTAGCTACTTAATTAACTAGTTAGTCTGTTAGATAGTTCGTCAGTCATTTAATTAGTTAGTTTGTAAGTGAGTTAGTGAGATAGTTAATTGATTAGTTGGTTAATTTGGTTAGTTAATTCATTAGTTGGTTGGTCGACTGATTAGCTTGTTGATTGGTTAATTGGTTCATTGATTGCTTTTGTAGTTTGATTGGTTGGTTAATTTGTTAGTTACTCAGTTAATTAGTTGTTAAGAGGTTAGTTAATTAGCTTCTCAGTTTATCAGTTTGCTAATGACAGTTAATTAATAAATACTACCTTGTTATCATGATATCCATTATCATTAGGTTTCACTTTTGTATATCTAAGACAGAACGTCAAGCAAGGGAGAGTAAAACGCAATATGAAACATGGCATAATGATAATAAATCCTAATCATGTTAAGAATATTGCTCTGTCTATTTTGATTGCATTTAATTTAGATACTTGACATCTTAAATCAAATGACAGACAATGGTTTTTTTTTTTTTTTTTTTTTGCTGAAGAACCAACTTGGTATATGGCCTATAGGATCATTAAAGCATAACTGTTTTTGGCATGGTCAGAAATAAACTCATATGCATGTAGATATTAATGTTCCAGGTATGTACCAGGATAGAATTTAATAAGAAATGATTCAAATTGAAAGTACATCACAATTTCGAAGGTAAGATGAGATACCACATAGGTGCATATAATCTTTTTTATGTGTAGATGATGAATTTTCAAATCCAGTTAGAAATGACGTAAATTAAAAAAATATTATTGTGGTGAGGATTTGCATAAAATGTATGAAACTGGGGACAAAATCATAAGTATATAACACAATAACAACTGTTTTGTGAAATGGCCAGATATGAATGAAATTCACATATCAATATCTGAATGCATTTGGGACTGATATATCAGATAATTTAATGGCCACCAGAAAGACTTCTGACAACCGTAAAGATAAGGAAATCGACATGGTACAATCGTGGACCGAGATCCAGCAGCATTGTTAAAATTGTAGAACGATCAACAGTAGATGGGAAGCGAAACACAGATGGGCATTAGAAAAGATGAACCGACAACACCCATGAATGGACAAAAAAAAAAGAAAAAACACTTGCAGAGACCCAGGTACTAGTCCACAACTGCAGTGTACAGAGAGGTTTGGTGGCACTCTGATGACTCCATAAGGAGTTAAAGTTTAAGTGCATTAAACCAGTGCATCTGTTTCTGATCCGCTTCAGTCCCTTTCATGCATATTCATGTGTATTGTTATAATGTCAATTCTTATTTTGGATACGGGAGTGAGGTCACTGGGTAAGTGGACGGAGCTGAGACTGAAGTTAATCGAAGATGGATGTTCTGTGTTCGTATATAAGAAGAAAAAAGATTGCTATGATGGTAAATGTTACACTGATGGTGCCACAGTTTCTCAAAGTTGGAACATCCTGCAAAATAGTGATCAGAGGAAGCAGGAAGGAGGGAGTATCTGTAAACCAACAGTGAGAATTCTGACCTTTCTCTGCATGAGTAGTAGCCTGTGTTGATATCCTCACACTTGCACTGTTTGCGACAGCCATCTTTCCATGTCTGATCCTGCTTGTAATAGACACCTTGGTACACACAGAAACCTGCCAGGAAATTAATTAGCGTTTACTATGTACGAACTCTTACAACTATTACTGTATATGTCATATTGTCTTGCATTTCCTTGCCTTGTTTTGTCTTATAGTGTTGTATACTGTCTAATCCTGTCTTGCTTTGTTTGGTCTTGTCTTTCTGTGCTTTGTCTTGTCATGTCTTTTCTTGTCTTGCATGTCATGTCTTATCTTTTTTTTTTTTCTCTTGTCTTGTTTTGCCTTGTATTATCATATTTAGTTTGTCTCGTCTTGTTTTGTCTTATCTTACCTTACTCATAATATCTTGTTTGGTTTGTCTTGCTCTACTTTGTCTTGCCTGGTTTTGTCTTGACTTGTCTTGTCTCATCTTATCTTTTCCAATCTTGTTTTGGTTTTGTCTTGTCTACTGTTTTGTCCTGTCTTGTCTTGCCATGCTTTATGTTGCCCTGTTTTGTCTTGTTTTATCTTATCTTGAAATATCTTGAAATCTTATACTGTCCTGCCTTGTTCTGACTTGCCATGTCATGTCTTGCTTTATCCTGTTGTGTCTATCCTAGTTTTGCCTTATTTCATTATATCACATTGAATCCATATGCCAACAACAACAATTTAAGACAACCTTACCAGACTGTCCGTTAAAGGAAATGGTTGGCCCAGGGGTGTAGACGCCAGGGCTCTGAGAGGGGTTCACTGAAGGGGTTGGGAACTGAGGCGTGGGGTTCAGAGTGTCGCAGTAAACCCGGCCACAGCATGGGTTATTGGGGTCTTGAAGGGTGTGGCACTCAGGTGGTAGGTTAGACGGAACTGGTGGGCATCTGCAAATATATTAAGGAAGATGAGATAAAAGACAAGTTCAGATAAAAAATAATAATGATAAGATAGAATAAGAGTGGATTGGGTAAGACAGAGTAGGTTATGATAAGATAGGTAGGATAGTATAGGATAGATCAGAATAGGATAGGATGAAATACCATGGGATAGAACAGGATATGATAGGACAGCACAGGACGAGATAGGATAGGATAGGATTGAATAAGACACATCAGTAGATGGGTAAGTCAGTCAGTCAGTAGTCAGGTAGGTGGGTTGCTAGGTAGGTGGGTAGGAAAGGAGGTAGGTAGGTAGATAGGTCGAGATAACCACCACCAGGAGGTTGAAAGACATATATAGAGCGTAACGGTAGATAGGTAGATAGGTAGTGTTAGGTAGGTAGGTAGGTAGATACTTAGGCAAGTAGCTAAGTATATGGGTAGCTTCTGTACTAAAAAGAAATGTTAAGACAACAAAGACAGTACTTCAACAATTCAGCCGTTCTTGAACTTGGGAAGCAATAACAGAGCCATACTGTTTCATGCACACAATTCAGAAGCTTATCACTGAAGAATATTCCGGTGTCTGGTGAATAGTTACTTACAGCTCATCGCAAGAATACTGGCCAGTTGTTCCATCGATGCACACACATGAAAATTTGCATCCCACTTGCCATTTCTGTCCAGGCTGGTAGGCCTTGTTGTCATAGTAACACCCTGTAAACATAAAGCTTAGCCTTCAAGCACAACCATATTCAAAATGTTCAAGTTTAAGAGTCACAATACAGAATAACAAAATGAATACAGCTGAGGCATGAACTAATGATGGAGCTGAGGTTTATCATCTAAAAGACTGTTTTGCGTTTGAGGATACATCTGATTTGATCAGTTACTTTCAAACGTATTGTAAACATATCAAACAATAGTAAAACACAAGATTTCAGGAAGCCACGACACCGGAAGTACGTTAGCTTTTCCCTACATCATTAAATCATTAACACTACTTACTACTATTATTATTTGGAGGGCATATAGTTTCATTAGTCACTCATAGTCTGTCACTCACAGTGAAGAGTTTTAGTCAAAAATTCCCTACCCATCCTAACAGGATCAAGCCAAGAAGTGAGGCAAACTTGCGGACGAGGCAAGGCCAAGGTCATGGGTCAATGAGATTTCACAGGATATTGGTGAACTCTATTGTGGCGAATAAACCACATAGTAGTTATCATTGATATGAATGTGACAACAACAACAGCAACAACAAAAATAAAGAGTCATAAGGTTCAACTTGTGCTGAAGAGCTTTCTTTGCTTCCAGATTATTAAGGCTCCCACTACATCCCTTTCCTTTACCATACAGAGTTATGCCGACTGCCTTTATTTTTCGTTTTCCTTTTGTCTATCCTTTCTTAAGAATCCATTTATTTGCCTTTGTACTTGGTGCTTTCTTCTTTTTTAATTGGCATTCCTATTGCCCTCTGTTAGATTATCCACCATTTCAAAGAAATGCAAATTGTCAATGAAATGTGTTTTTAAATTTTCGGCCTTCAAGTGAAGCCACATTAGTATGATGTTTTAAGAGCAAACTTCCTTAGCCCAGAAAAGTGTGTTTTTTTTCTCTTTTCTGCACTGCTTGTTCAACACCCCGTTTGTCTGGCAAAGGGAAATAATAAGGCTGGTTAAACAAAATTCACTATAACATTGAACTGAATTAACTGTCTTTAAAAAATTTGTGGAACTAGGCTTTTCTTTATTGAAGATGACATACAGTGCCATTTTGGCCTGTAGAGAGAGAAAACACTTTCAGCCCAGCATGACATAATTTGATATACGAGTAGGAATAGCATCAAAAGACGGAAACTAACAGCTATTTTGTTTTGTTTTGTTTTGTTTTGTTTTGTTTTTGTTTGTTTGTTGTTTCTTTTTTTTGTTGTTTTTTTTTGTTTTTACTTGTCCAAACTAACAGCAATTTTTTTTATCCTGCAGTAAGTAACAGCTATTTATTTTGTTTAAACCTGCGAAAGGTAACAGCTATTTGCTGTTTTTTCACCTGCGAAAACTAACAGCCATTTCTTTTTTTTTTGTTCTTTTTACTTGAGAAAGTAATTTTAGAGCACAGACTTTTGATACCAACCACGCTCAGCACAAATGATGTAGAATTTAGAAGATGGAACATAAACTCTTGGAAAAGAACTAGCACTTTGTTTTCTAAGCTGCTCGGGGTGTATGACAATTGAATAAACATGGCCATGGCATTGCACTGAAAAAAAAAACAAGGGCATTTAAAAAATATCAACTGCTACCAGTCTTTGGCAGAGGCAAATTTTTTTAGGGTCCAGGAGTAGCCCCCAATCCAGGCTTGCCTATACCACTGACTGAACTATCATTGTGTTTTCTAGGAGGATCGAGGTTTGTGAGGATTAAGCAAACATGACCATGACGTTATATTAAATAATAAAAAAAGGAGAGATTAAAAAAAAAAAAGTCAATTAGTACCAGTCTTAGGCAGGGGTGGATTTTTAGTGGGTCCAGGAGTAGCTCCTGATCCAGGCTGAGGAGTAGCAGCCGGCGTGGGGAGTTTTCCTATGCCTGTCACAGAGCCCGGGGTAGGGAAAGACGGGGTGGGAACAAATCCTGAAGTGGGCACAGGTCCCACCTGGACAGGACACTCTGGAACTTCACAACAAGTGGGATCTTTGGGATCGGGCACAAGCCTGCATCCAGCTGGGACTTGTGGGTAGACAGAACATCTAGGAATAAGAGAGAGATACAAAGATCAAGAAAATGCCTGACAAAGTGTGTCCCAGGCATGTGGTCAAGACAACTTGAACATGTCAGACACCTGATGAAATGAAAACTAGGAATATTCGTCATCCACATTATCCCTTCTCCCCTCTGTGAAACCAGCTTTATTTCCAGCTTTGAAAAAAGAAATGGGTGGATGAACATTATCAACCAAAAAGCTCGGAAAAAACTGTAAATTTATACAAAATAATTATAAAAGAAGCTGGAACTTTTTTTTGCTTCACAGGTATAAGAATTCATGGTATATTCAGTTGTATAAACCAACAGTTCTTGTTAATTTTAGCATTTGTTTCTTTATTACAAACAATTTCTGATATATCAGAGTCGGTTGACATTTAATGGCCTGAAAACAATTAATGACTGTCTATTGTGGACAAGGCTCAAATAGAAAAATGATGTTAATTTTCTAGCTTCTGTATAAAAACTTATCTCACATTAAGCGGTTGAAACAGCCAGGCATAATGGTCTCCAAATCCAAGTGCCTACCTGTGATCACAAGGCTGATATATATGTCTGAATGTTCTAAGGATAGGCTATGTCTGAAGAAAAAGGCTCAAGTAGATTTATTTATTTTATATTCATGTTCATTTTCGGATTTCCACAGAATAACCTTATTTCAAGCAAAATTAATAGAACAGACTCTAATCCGAATTATTACCTGTCCTCACAGCGATAGAAGTTCATATCTGCATCCTCACATCGGCAGATCTTGGTACAACCATCGTACCATTGCTGACCTTGTTTGTAAGTTTGACCATTGTACACACATACATCTGGGAAAAATCAAGCAGACAGTCTAGCACTTTGATCATTAAAAGTTCATTTTCCCTTCTTTAGTTCAAAGATATAAGCATGTGACCATATCATATGTACAATGATACATGCTTGTTTGGGTATAATGTGTTGTGAAGTCTATTTTAAATACAATTTTCTATATATTATATTGAGTTCTAAAATTTTAATGATACTCCCTTGCAGTCATATTAATATGTAAAGAATTCATATTAGGTTTATGTATTATAATAATGCGTTAGAAAAATATACATTAGACTCAATTTACTTTCCTGCGACATTCATATATCTTTCGTACCTTCAAACGAGCATAACTCAGATCCTAGATAAGATACTTTCAAAACCGAAATAATCAAATGTCCTGGAAAATTCGCCCATGTGAAAATAAGAGGAGTCAATTTTTATAATTCTCAACATCAGCCTGGTTTATGCAGGGCGTCTATAGCACATATACACCTTCCTTATTCTGCATGGTCAGTCTACTATACTTTTTTGATTGTCTTCAACATAGATACTTTAATTGGCCTGGCTAAACATTTCATTTCCTTCTATTTTGGCCAGAATATAAGCCAAAACACACATCTCATTTCGTTTTAAAATCATTTTGACTAGGGAGAGTGTTGAAATAGTAAAAAAATACACATTTCATTTCTTTTTAAAATCATTTGGCCATGAAAAAATTCAGATAAAAAAAAAAAAGCCATTTTATTTCTGTTTCACAGCATATTGTACGGAAAGTGTAAAAACTGCCAAAAATGAAACGAAGCAAAGTAATCATTTTCTTTATAAGCAATTCTGTCCAGGTATTGTTTGAAATATTTTATATGCAGTTTAACCTGGGATCTGATTAAAACTGCCAAAACCACATGATGACATTACTTGGCAGGGTGGGTGGGAGAGGACCCGGAGTGGGTTGGCTAGTGGGTTGTCCAGGTTGTGGAGAGGTTGGCGTCCCTGTGGGTGGGTTAGGAGTCGGAGATGGACCAGGCGTGGCTGGGCAGAATGGCTTCTTGCAGCAAATCTCCTGGGGATCCTGGACCATCGTACAGGAGGCCGGGATGTTGGGATAACTGGGGCATCTGAATAATGGAATTGGGAGCATGAGTTAATCCCCTTGAGCCCAAAGTCAGCAATTTAGTAGTGCATTTTACAACAGCTTTAAGAGAAAACGCATTAGTTAGCTGTTTATGTTATTATTTTTGCTCGCCTCGGGCGACAGAAATAATGTAGCCCTACCCCTTTTTTTATTTTGTGTACTCCACCACGGACAGAGCCCTTTAAGCTTTTTTTTTTTTTTAATTTCTATAAAAATGGGGTCAGTCACATAAGAGACCATGGTGAACAGAGAGCAACAGTAGTAAAAGCAGCCGAGACCGCAGCCACATCATAAAACAACACACACACACAAAAAAACAGTTGTTGTCTTAGTTCAGGATCTAACTTAAATCCCTTTTTGACAAAACAAAATAAAATCTAAAAGTACATTTTTAGCTTTCAGTCTTTTATTGCTATTCTTAACCTTATATCAAATATTATGTCTTTCTGGGCTACAAAGAGATAATGAGGTTTTTCGTGTATAAAGAAAGCCCAGGTCTTTGGAAATTGAATAAAAATATGCAAATAAGCTTATTTGCTATGAGTCCTTGACGTGGTTCTTCTGAGAACATGAAGAACAGTAGATCTATAGATGAGAAGTGATCAAAGAAGTTATGAGAAGAGTGACGTCCATGAATGTATCCAATCTAGTGACATGATGAAAGATGAGTTCTAGCTATATCAGTTTTGAAGAATGATATGGTGTGTGATGCCATTTAAAGTCCTGAGGAATGCCGGTGAGAGACAGGTTATATAAAAAAGGAAGTAAGCTATGAATAGAAATGACTGCGTGAAAGATGGTGCCTTAACAAGTACAAATATAGCAATTACAAGTTTTTGAATTTGACATTAAAAACAAAAAGACAAAAACAAAACAAAACAAAAGCGAAAAAAAAAAAAAAAAAGAAACAAGTCTGCACCAAAGATGGACATCGTGAACTATAAAATCCACTTAAGTAATCTACGAATTTTCAAGATGATACAATGATGTTTACTTAAAGGGATGTTTTAAGTAAAAAAAAAAATAGAATATGTAATTGATTTATGGGAGTTCTCAGAATTGATATTAAAAAAAGATAGAGCATAATCAAGGTTCTGAGAAGTTTGGAGGAAGTAAACTGCAAAGGTTCTGCATCAACGACATTGTAAGTTATGCAGCTGAGAAAGCTACTCACTTGTCTGTGCACATATACTTTCCAAGACCAGCATCCATACACACACAGGTGTACGTGCATCCATCGTGCCACATCTCCCCTTGTTTATATGTTTTGCCTTGATACACGCAAATGTCTGTGGAAAATACAGAAACGCTAAGGTATCCCCTAATAAAAAAAAAACAAAAGAAGGGTATGTGAAAAACGGTTGCCAGAGACTGAGGCAGGCAGAGGACTACTTTGAGGCTCTATGTTCTACATGGAGTGAAGAGGAATAACTAATAATTTCCTAATTAATTACCTCATAAATACCTACCTAGCTAATTAATTAGCTAACTAATTAACTTATTAACAAACAAAACTAACCAACTACCTAACTAATTAACATTAACAACAGACTAACTAACAAACTAATGAACTAATTAAGTAACAAACAGAGTAACTAATAACTAACTAATTAACTGGCTGATTGACTGACTGACTGATAACTGATTAACCCACCCACCCATTCACTCACACACTCACTCATTCACTCACTCACTCACTCACTCACTCACTCACTTACTCACATATTCACTCACTCACTCACTCACTCACTTATTAATTGACTACAGTATCTATAGATTCAAAGTTGAATCAAATATTTTGTTTTCTCTTTTACTAGAAGATTATACTAACTGATGAATACCCATCACTATATCATCACCATTATCATCATCTCTTATCTCCCCCTACAGCTATCAGAGTGCAACTGAGACTTATATTATGTTGCTTGTCTTGTGTGTTTGATAGAACCTGGTAAAGCCCATCCCATTCCAGACAGGTTTGGATTTGGAGTTTTCCTTTTTCTAGATAGGTTGTCGTAAAGGCTTAGGAGTCTCATCTGCTCGAGATGTCTACAACATTTGGTGCATATAGCCAAATAGTCACACTAGCACACTCATTGTTCTTTGATTCAATCGCGAGTGCCCTGCCATCATCCCAGACTTCTCTATGGACGTTGTCACATGATAGAGACATCCAGCTATTTCGTTCACAGTGTGAAACATGTTGCATTTTTTATATGTTAATGCAACAACAATGCGAGCTGGACATGAAGACGGATTGAATGACTTTGCATCTCGATTTAAAATCACAAATCATGCTGCATTTTTGCCCATAATACAATTTTCGCATGGCAAAGCTTCTCGATACATAAAGATTCCGGACAGGTCCATTTCGTGTCCATAGTTCAAATCTACCCATTCTACTACTCACCTGCTCTGCCTCCTGTGAAAGGTGTTGGGTTCTGGGCGGGGACAGATTGACCTGTCACATAAGAGGGCGGCAGGGGAGTGATTGAGATACCAGGAGCAGGTACAGGGCAGTCCAGGACCTGACAACAGCTATCCTGTGGGTCAGTTTTCAGCTGGCATCCAGGTGGAATGGCTTGGAAACTTGGGCATCTGGGTAAATGTTCAAAATATGGATAATAAAACTGACACATTGATACCCCTCTCAAAACAACAACGACAACAAAACAAAAACAAAAAAACAAAACACACACACACACAAAGCACTTGTCTAAGTTTACGGTCTGATTTAAAATCCGTTTTTGACAAAAAATAAACTAAACTAAAATAAAACATATCGTTAGATAAATGTAGAAAGAAAGAAAGCAAAGCAAGAAAGAAAAAGAATAGAGAGAAACAAACAATAAACGATAAGTAAGAAGACAAATAAATAAATAATCAAACAGATGAATGAATAAATAGATGAATAAATGAATAGATAAGTAAGTAGCAAGTAAGTAGGTAAATAGATCAGATGAAAAATAAATCAATAAATAAAAAGATGTCGGCAAAGAAAGAGAATATAAAGAGAAACACGTACCACCGCACGGGAATCTAAGAAAGCAAGCCATTACCAGACATCAAAGCAAGGAATAAGACTGGACCATAAGAGTAAAGTAAAAAAAGGTTGACTTCTGCAGTTCTGACTTCAAAAAGTGAGCTTTATCCTCTCAAACAATTAAGGGAACAGGACATGTCAGATTTATTAACAAGTACTATCCATAAAAACAAACAGAAAAAAAAATTGTGTTACCTGTCATCACAATTGATTCGTTTTGTGGCGGCATCTTCGCAGACACAAACCTTGTCACATCCCACCTTCCAAGTCTGTCCCTGTCTGTATGGAACACCATTGTAGACACACACATCTGAAGAGAAGTTTGAGTCATCATAACATAAACACAAATGTAAATAAATAGACAAATCAGTTAGTAATAATAATTAATAATGAACAAATAGATAAATAGGTATAAATAATAAATAAATAAATACAAATAAATGACTAAATAGATCAATATATTATTAAACAAATAAACCCCGTTGTACTCAAGAAGACAGACACCAGCTTTTTTAATGATAGGAATTTAGGACATGGTGTCAAAACAAGGTCATCTCTTTAATCTTCTACAGCACACTGTGTCATATATTATGATGCATATAAAGACAAAGTTTCAAAGTAGTGAAGAAAAGAAATATATATACATGAGAAAATAACCATCAACTCTTTAAAAAAAATACTGTACAATCTGTACAAAACCGATGTCACTGTGTGTGATTGAAATACAACGTTGGCGTGAGAGCAATGTTACGGTACCATGATACCATCCTGTTTTCAAAAGTAATGACGAGCTCCAAAAGGATGGCCTCATTTTAAAGAAAAGTTACTGCTAAGTGCCACAGTAACACTCAGAGGTTAAAAAGGCTTTATTCTAACAACCGCAAGAACTCACCAGGAGATGGTGTATTTCCAGGTGTTGGTGTTTGTCCGTTGGGTCCAACAGTAGTGGGCGGGGGGCACTCAGGCTTCTCACAGCACGGGTTTTGTGGGTCGTAGACCAGGCGGCAGGTCAGAGGAAGGTTGGGGTAGCTGGGGCATCTGAAGAAAATGCCATATCACATGAGATCCACCATACTTAGATATTATGTATGTAAGTGATCCATAACTCCAGATTACTGGACTTTGCTGTTATATACGCTGGGTTAGCTAAAACACAATGAAATACTGCCTCCCATCAACACGACAATAAATGTGTGATTTGTCCTTGCTTTAACTTCTAAGTATTAAACTTATTCAGGAAACAATGACTTGTGAACATCAAGTGTGGTGATAGGTCAGAGGTCAAGGCAGGATGGGCCATTTTGAAAAACCAAATGTAAAGTTTGATAAAATAACGTCAATGCTATTCTAGCACTGGATACCTAATTAAGAAAGGTTCATTGTGCAGATTCGTCAAGAACAAAACAAAACAAAAACAAAATCTAAAGATGACCATCTTTATGTCACGTCAAAGTTTCAACATGAGAAAAAAATGGTTGTCCTATTTCAATTTATTTCAGCAACTCACAAATGTTTTGGTGGTTGGTCCTATCTTTCAGTTTTATATGCCACAGTTGGATTCTAATCAGCCTTTCTGATCTAATGAATAACAGAAACTGAGATTGTTCAGTTCAGCACACACTGGGCATGTGAACTATTTTGCTAAGTGAATACAGGAAATCTGACTTTTTCATTAAAAAAAGCAGGACTATCATACTTTTTGTTCAATGAACACAGAGTATTTCAACTATTTGTTGAGAGATCACAGAATACTTTAATTTTTTTCTTGGAAAATATGGGACATTTGAATTTTTTGTCGGGTGAACAAAAGGCATACTTTGAAATTTTTGTTCACTTAATACAGGATGCCTAAACCAGTTTAAGTCATTGATAAGTTTATTCAGTAAATATTACCATTGATCTAAATATAATTCTGTAATATGTTCATATTGCATGTCACCTGAAATATCATAAGCAAACTGAACCTGTTCAGTTCAGTGATCTTTAAAACTTATTTGCTCAATGAACACAGAAGATTTGAATTCAATTTGCCCAGTATATCCAAAATTAAACAAAATCGACTTAATTTGTTCTGTAGAGCATAGCATGAAACCAAAACAATTTTGTTCATTAAACACAAGAGGCCTAGCTTCTGTTTGCCCATTGAATTGCACAACTAAACTTATTTTGTTAAGAGCACACAAGAATCATAAGCCCTTTGTCAGTGAACACAAGAAAGCTCAACTCAGTTTGTCCAGTGAATGCAAAACTAAACTTATTTCTTTAAGTGAAAACAGAAATCATAGACAGATTGTTCATTGACCACAAGATTCATAAACTCACTTTGTCAACTGAATGCAAGACTGAATTAATTTTGTTAATGAAATGTCACTAACCCACACTTACTTCTGTGTACACTGATAGTTTCCTGACATGTCATCTAAGCAGACACAGTCATAGTCACACCCATCCTGCCATCTCTGTCCTTTACTGTAACGAGAGCCTTTATACACACAGGCAGGAGGCGGAGCTGAAACAGCAGTATAATGTATTGAACACTCTTTCGGACTTAGGCACATCATATGAACATGATGTCATTACAGTTTCTATACAATGGTCTAAGTCATTTGGAAAGGGGGACGGAAGGGAGGGGGGGGGAACGAATAAGTAAATATGTAAATATATTTATGCTTGTCTGGGCTTTTATTTTTGTACATGCCTATCAAGTTTGTGCAGGTCGGTTTTTCT
>JBCEWB010057154.1:0-13874 GCA_039654565.1 Peronia peronii
TCCATCCATCCATCCATCCATCCATCCATCCATACATACATACATACATACATACATACATACATACATACATACAACCACTGGAACCTTTAGCGAGTTTAAGGAATCGTAGCATTCAAGTTGAATTTCTTTGAAAAAAAAAAAAAGAATATCAGTGAAATTGCGTGATGATATGCTCATTTCGTGTGGAATAAAAAAAAATGAGAGATTCTCATTCAAAGAGCATATCCCTGAATCATGGCCTTGTACTCCGATGGCATAATCATAACGATATTGTAAATGGTACCTCAATAACTAATTGCCTGAATGGTTTTCCAGTGCTGTACACCTCCATTGTGAAATGTGAATTAATTCACACTTGCTTTGAGCTAAATAGAAAACTAGTATTTAATAAATAAATAAATAAATAAATAAATAAACAGAATGCATACTTTTTTTATTATCATTTTTGTTTCTGCCCACTTTCAGGGCCGAGGTCGAAAACGAGGCCAAGGTCTAGTCAGAGGTCGTGGCCTTGGCAGAGGTCGAGGTGATGACCGATTAAGAGAAGATGACAGAGACCGCGGACAACATGGTGGATTTGGAAGAAATAGAGGTCAAGGGCGAGGTCGTGGCCTTGGAAGAATTCGAGGCCGAGGCAGAGGGCGTGGTCTTGGCAAAAACAGAGGTCAGAGAAATGATCCCGGGCTAGGCTATCTCAGAGATCAAGGAAGTGTCCCCGGTCTGGGATATGATAAAGGTCAGGCTGGAAATCAGGGTCAAAGCCAGGGTTCATCATTTGGTCTACGATCAAAACGAGCTCTGCCCAGAAGACTTAGTGTAATGGGATTCCTGGCAGTTCCTCGAGGCCAAATGTTTTCCTGGAAGCGGGACTTTGGCACCACCAACAGCGTAAATGAAAATGCGTTTGTATCGTCGTAAGTATCATACCCATGTACTTTAATAATAGATCTATATCATTATGCTGTCCATTTGTAGAATTTGACTTATGAAAGCACTAATTTCTCGTTTCTTCAAAGATATATATGCCCTGCAGTTCGGTTGATATTAGTCATGAGTATCACACAGTTTACCAGGAAACAGGAGAAATAATATGGGATACACAGGATCTGGCTGCTCTGGATGAAAACAAAACGCGGAAGAGGAGGATGAATTGATGGATGAAGAAAGGAAGGACGAGGAGGAAAAAAAGGGAAAAAAGAATCATTGTCTAATTTTTTTGTTTGTTTTTTTTAGCCATTAAAAGCTTAATCTCATGCGCTGACCTCTCACACATGAATTATCAGAGAAATATATCTACATTTCTATACCATTATTGTCTAAGGTCTCCTAATATTGGAACCAGATGTCATTTACTGCTTATCTCCATGGTTATTTATACAACCTTTTTACGCCATTTCAACCATCTTTTGCCCTCAACTGATGTCCTACCGGCGCCTTTGAAGTTGTGGCCACTAAATAAAAACCTTCTCCAATTGTCTCCATCCTCCACTGACCTTTGAGAATAACAGATCTTCTTCCTGTCTATTCTTGGATGTTGTCTTCCCATTTTTTCCTGTGTCTTCCTTGGCATATGCCTTACACAATAGTTCTTGCAAGGCTGACTATGGGAAAGGTATCTTAAAGTCATTGGCTAGAACACGAGGCTTCACGCTGTGATAACATTTTTGATTCTGTGTGCCCACAGAAGAGGCAATGTGGTACTCATGCTGTCCTTTGATCCAAGATTGGAGGACTTCAACATGACAGAAACCGCCACACTGTACGATTTCAATGGATCAGCCCCGGTAAGATATTTAGTCTGTATTGTTTTCCACACTGAGCCCATTAATGCATGGGAGGCGTGTATCATATTCAAGTCTATGGCCATGCTGATGTGCCATTGAGTAAAGACTTTGTCAACAGTCAAACAATCGGTCAACAGTACTTTCCGTATTTTTCTGTCCAGCTACCTCTGCGAGTGCGAATTCTCTTCTCAGTCATCAACCCCTCATCCCCTCCCCCGTCCTTTTTATACCCACACATTATTTAATGGTGTGTGTTGTATACACTCCACAAATTACTTTCTAAGACCACTAAATCAATATACTTCCAGATTATTGCCAGCTGTATTAACAAAAGAAGAAATGTTTTTTTCAAAACGCACCCCCCCCCCTCACCCTTCTCCTTCCAACCACCAGTCTCTCTCATTCTCTCTCTCTCACTCTTTTTCACTCCCCTTCTTTATGGGAAACATCTGACATTCAAATCCATTACAACAAAGTGTGGTATATTTCTTGATTTACATTATTTTAACGTGCAGACTATTGCGACCAAGCGGCCAGAATAGGCTCAGTGGCTCAGTGGTTTGCTGTGACTAGGTCTTCCTTTTCGACCAATCAAATTACATTGTTTGAAGACCTTGTAGATTTTAGATCTAGATTCTAGACTCCAGAAGGGAGTTCCACACGAAGCCAAGTGGCTTCAGTAAGGTTATGATTCGGGTAAGATTTATGGTTAGGTTAGGCTAAGAGTTAGGGAGAGATATTGGGTTTGTTCAAGTATTCTGGACCATTTCGTAAAAATATTAAGACCACCCGATAACAATAGACCATTGGACATTGACCACCTGGTAGCAATAGACTCATCCTTCTTTTAAATGAAACAAACGGCTGTAACAGAGATTTCAGAATCATAACCATCGGTAACGTATTTCTCACTGACTTGTCCGTAATGATTTCCTTCCCAGGTTGTGGTCTTGAAGCCCAAACGCCGACCAAATCCTTGTTATTTAATGGACACCAGCGTAACTCATGAAGAAGTCCTGTCCGAACTGGACATCAGAAACGTGAGTGGACACAACAAATTAATGATGGAAGTTCATTTTGTGTGTTAGTCTTACTTTATTAAGTGTGGAGAAGAGCATTTTTTCATGTTAATCGATCTGTTCATTCCATTACCAAAAAATGAACTTATTCATATGTTTTCTCACAGCATCTCTTATATCAGATAGAAAGCAACCTGTTCCACGCATAAATGATAAAACTTCAGGGGTGACATCTCCACCGTGAATACATTTGAAGACTCCAGTGGAAAAACCAGATAAGTCACATTTTTGTGAAAAATGAGTTATTGCTCAAATGTTATAAAACACACCGCTAAGATTTGTTAACCAGAACAATAATTCGAAAATACCAGCTAAGTTCCGCTAAAAAGAGACTTATTAAAAGGGTACACAGTTAAAAACTATAGACTTCTAAACTTTAATTTCTGTTTTTCTCCCTTTGTTGAAAATGTGACTTATCTGGTTTTTCATTTATTATCACATCAGTGTCTGGGGAAGCTATACAAATTTGTAGACACGAGGATAAATCAGACCGTTTTAAACCTTGCAGGGATCGTCAGTAGCCACTAGCACAGTAATCACACTTGATGGGACTGGTGAACCACTCACACCGGAAGAAAAACGGCTAGTGCTGGAGAAAACGCCCTCACTACGTCGTCATTGCAGAGGTAGACAGATAGTCAAAACGATGCCGATTGGATGTAAGTGGACTCCGTTTTGGTTGACTGAACGTATGAGTGTAATACAAATAACAGTATAATTATATCTGAGGGCTAATAAAAATATTCTATATTTCGTTCATTTCCCTTTCATTACCTCCCATTACCTTACCTAACATTACCTTACTTTATCTTATCATACTTTACCTTATCTTTACCTTATCTTACACTACCTTCCCTTCCCTTACCTCACTTCACCTTTCCTTACCTTGCCTTGCCTGTCTTGATATGTTTACCTTACTTTATCTTACCTCATCTTATTTTACCTTACTATTCTTTGCCTTGCCTTTCTTTATCTGCATAATTCCTAAGAATCTGTTTATACGAACCCTTGGTCTAGATGACTTATCATTCCAATTTAGCAACCATAATAGGACCGAAATTTTGGAATGGGGGCATTCTTAATGATAGCTATTTCACATCTTTTTGAATTAAAAACTTTAATTTAGCCATGCTGTCCGAAGTCTACGATTTTCAGAATCTAGATGTAGCTTTCCTTATTCCACAGCGGCCTAGAGTTGTGATGGATTCTAGCCCAGTTGTCTTTGTTCTTAATTAGGGTCACATCATGCCCCAAGAGACCAGGTTCTGGAGATAGGCTTTATAGTGTTTTCGTTTGTTTGTTTTTTAACGCCCCAATTGACCAAGTGGTGGAAATGTGTTTTAAATCAATCAGTTTATTTATTTATTATGTATTTATTTATGTACTTATTTATTTATTATTTATTCATTTACTCATTATTTATTTATTTGTTTGTTTGTTTACTTTTAATCTATACATCCTATATGCATAGCATGGCACAATATTGTCAATTCAAATAGAAAAAAAAAGACCTAGCACTTATGCTGTGACCATGAAGATATTCCTGTGTGCCATGTAATGTAGATTAATTGGCAAAATCAATTTCTGTCTTTTCAACAGTTGCACCCATCACTTACGAAGGCGAAACAAAAGATATCAAAGTATTCACTCTGGACGCTGAGATCTCACTCACAGTGCGTGCTGAACGGCAGCCTCAGCCATTCTCTCCCTTTGGTGCTTTTAGGCAATGGCTGCAAGGACGAGGTTGGGGCCAAGGTCGAGGTCAAGATCAAGGCCAAAGTCAAGGTCGAGGTCAAAGTCAAGGTCGAGGAAGAGGACGAGGTCGAGGACAGTCAAGATCTTAATTAATTTATTATTATTATTATTATTATTATTACTGTATTATTATTACTATTCTTGTTGTTGTTATTTTTTTAAGGAGGTCAAATATCAGTTAATATGAACTTTAACATATAAAAATGTGTACTATGTTAAAAGTGCTTAATTCAGTACATTCACAGTATGTAATATTACAAAAGTGATAATGCTGATGATGAGATGAAGAATGTTGACAATGGGAACTGTTTCCTAGTGGCTCATTTCTCTTTAGCAGGCACAAGAGCAGTTTAACAAGTATTTTGAGCGAAAAAAAAGTGTAATATTTTTCCATTTACTTGAAAAGTTAATAACAGAAAATTTTGACAAAACTATGCCCCCCCCCTCCAAAAAAAAAAAAAGAAAACATTTTCCTTACACCATGAACTTTTGAGATTCTTTCCTGGTGTATGTCAAGGGCAAAGCACTAAAGTGACATTTTTCTTCGTTCAACTTATTTATCAATCTTGTGTCTTACAAAAGGAAATGTTATTACGCTGATGAAAAACAATCCCCATTGACTACAAACTATAAACGCTATGACAATTCTAGTTAGTGCCGTTGTTTGACGCATTTACAACCACAATGACTCATATTTTCAGCCGGCTAAATTACTTCTCTTTGCTAGATAATAAGGTATAAAACAAGCATTATAAAGCAGGAAAAAATCCATGTTCTTTATGCTATTTAAACTCATGAGGCCAAAAGTATGAAAACACTTTCATGATGAGAAAATATCATGATGAGAAAATAACATTTTCACAACATAGAGAATTGTTCAGACTTTTCCGCTTATTATGTTTATTAACAATAGAGAAATGTTCTTTTTATCCCTTCTTTACAATGCTCGTTGTATATTTCATCTGCTAACCAAAAGGAAGTAACTTGGCAGACGATCCAAATGGTTCGTTGTGTCAAGCAATTGATCTAGTCAGTCTCAGTCATTTGCTTGCATCTTTTAACGAATTTTCTAAACAATATTTCCTGACAATACAGTACGGTATCGGTATTTGTCGTGTCTTGCTTTCAGGCGTAAAATGTCAATGCTTGAAATGAATGGTTATCATTGTATAAACCTGAATACTCCCACTGACTTGAGAGGTTAGGTGTCTGCTCCTCGGCGAAAAACTTATTATGCCGGTTCGAAATTCGAATCCTACCAGGTCGTGAGAAAGAATATAACATTAGAACCTACAGCTTTTTCAGTGACTCAACGGTCCCCTGGCTTCATGAGTACAGAAGCCCGACTTCTAGCCTTCTCGGATAAGGGCCAATGTTTCCATGTGTATGTTACGCACATTAAAGAATCCTTGGCAGTTAAAAATCGGATGAAAAGTGGACAGAGACGCCATACTTCGGGCAAAATTTCCAAATTTCAAAGTTTCTTCTCACAAAAAGTCTTTTCACCAAAACTGGGTATGCACTAAAAGCCTAAATAATCCCGTTTTTTAATGATTGAAAGGCTACCAAAACAAACAAACAAACAAGCAAACAACAACAACAAAATGTACTCTCTACTGATATTTTTAGGTTTAATAATTATGAAAATCTATTTTTTTTTCAACCCCCTATTTGGATTGTGTGTCACCGAAAGTGTTCTTAAACTTACGGTTAACCAATCGTTTTGCTGACTCCATGACCGCTATGGCCAGCCATAATAATTATGATTGGTTTGAACATTTTCTTCTTTGCCATGTGGGATGCCACCACCACATGGTTTCGACAGTCGCCGATTGTAACTAGACTAAAATGCATCACCTAACTAAAGCCCGCTACACACGTCCAGCCTGATTTTTGCTCAGTTAGACGAAAGAGTCAGTCCATAACTTGTATGAACTTGTTTATAGGGTCTCGCTGACCCAAATGGTATATCGTATTCTTTCAAATAGACTTTATCTATACTTTTGAATGGCTAATTTTTTGTTTTTGTTTTGTTTTTTTATCCAGCTTTTTGAAGCTTGAAGCTTACATGAGGTACCATAATTATATTGACTTTATTACGCCCATGGCAAACAAAACACAGGAGTTGAAAGAGCCATCTGTATTGACACAAAAGAGAGAAGGATCATTAACAATCAATTAAAGGAGAAAAATAATAGAAAGAATGAGAGTTTGTGTTGTTGATTCATTTTGACATTTTACTCCTTGTGATGAAAGGGCGAAAGAAAGGAACCAGAAGGAGGAGTTAAAGCTTATGATGATGATGTTTGTAATAAAAAGATGATACCGGAATGATGATGACAATGATAATAATAGCCTTATAAATAATAATTACCATAAGAACAACAGTCGCAACAGTGATGGTTAAGAAGATGGTTATAATCACTGATTTATTGTATTGAAAAAGAACCAATAGTTTAAAAATTTGGCTAGTGACATTATCTTATTCAGTTTTTACCACAACTAGTTGTACATAATAACTGTTTGCTTCTTTTGGTGTACCGTATTTGGTTAGTTGCCGGTAGATAATCGTCTTATATTTTAGGACATTTCTATAAAACAGTGGTTATAATGATAATGATGATAAAAAAACAACAGTTATGTCATATTAACATTCTTTTTTTTTTTTCTTTTTTTTTTTTAAAGAATGTTCGAAAATTTTGAATTTCACATTTTATTTAACCTTGTGTGCGTATTTGTGGGTATGCGTTTTAAAATCAAACTAGTTATTAGGTCTGCTATCAGTTCGTGGTTTTTCAAAACACTCTGGTAAAATGAATGATATTGATGATAACAAAAATCAGATCTGTCGGAAACTTAGAGGTTTCCAATATATTATGTTCTTCAGATTTCATCCTCATTTGGTTTAAATGTAATGAGTCAAATGCCGGTAAGCTGTCTCTGTAAAGAAATTCATGATCATGCTAATGATGATTGTCCTGACCAAGAGTCAAGAGTGCTCGAAATTTTGGTGCTCCCAGTATTTTCAGCAATTTCAGCTTATTGACATAAGGGTCGTATGTTTTCATATAGGCCTACAGAGTTAGTTATCGATTGACAATCTATGTATTAACAAATTTAAAACACTTATGTAAAATAAAGATCCATGATGATGATGAATGCTGTTAGATTATTAAATGCCATGTGTTATACAATCACACAGTGCATTTTAAAACTTGCAGAGGGATTTGGGGGAGTAGGGGATCGTTGATTATTAGTTCATTTGATTAAATATGCTCCCATAAATACCCCGAATATTCTATGACTAAACTCTGGCTATCTCTTTAGAGTTGTATGCCGTCTTCTAACTGGCGAGGGGAGGGGAAGGGGGATACAGCCCTGCCGTATGGTAAGGCATCTGTTACTCGACGAAAAACTAACGTCATGGACGTTGCGGGTTCGAAATTCAGATCCTGCCATCAGGGAATTGGAAGGGTTCGTAAATTAGAATCTGCAGTTTTTCAATGACTCAACGGTCTCCTGCAGGCCTGATTTTGGGGTGGGGAAGCCTTCTCGGATAAGGACCAATATGTTTCGCAGGCTCCGTGTGTACCAACGCAGTTTAAAGAACTCTTGGCAGTTAAAAATCGGATAAAGAGTATTTAGAGAGGCGGGTGTCCGTTCAAAATTTCCAAATTCCAAATTTCTCACCACAAATATTCTTCTCACCAAAAGCAGGGCAAGCACTTGAAGCCGGAGACTGAAAGCATTGTGAAGATAAAATAAAAATAACTGGCAAAAATGACCTGAAGATAGAAGAAGATGAAGAGCGATACTTATGACGAGACAGTGACAACATTAAAGACAAAAAGAATTTTTAAAAAGATAAAGAAGAAACCGTAATGAATGTAACAACAACAACAAAAAAATGAAATGTATCTTGGAGACATAATTTGATTTGTATCATCATAGGAGGTCATTCAACTTCTTTGTAAATCTTAAATTAAGGGAAAGTACTCTACAGGCATACAGGGCGACCTTTGACCTCTGCCCGCAATCACAGCAATCTCATTTCGCAAGTACGAACAGCTGCAGTGGTTTGCCTGTGTGTCGAACTTGTTCTTGTATGTACATGGGAGTACAATGCTGAGGTCAACTAAAACAAGCAAACAGCTTGGTTTACAGCTGTTTAAACAGAAGAGAGAATGGCGCTGTGTGACAACATCACAACAAGCATCAGGTTCCAAAGGCCAAGCTGCACAACACGAAGATGTGGGGCTAAATGAAAACCAGTTATCAGATGAGCTTAGCCAAGTATCAATTCCCTTTGCTCATGCAAAACTGGGACACTTTTACCAGGCGCGACCTGTATTGCAAAACCAGTATACGCAGGACAAATTGCTGACCAGTTTCCTGAAACGCCATGTATCAAAGGAGGTAAGAATATTTTTGGCCTGATTGAGGGCAACTTTATTGTTTGTAAACGGTAAATCTTCCAGCCTTGAGGATCAAACTGCATGCACACGTGAAAAGGATTCGCCAGATCTACATTGTGAAACAAAGTGTCAGAGCTGATTTAGTCAGGTAAATGTGTCAGTGTGAGGAAACAACGGTATCCACAAGATTTTGTCAAATTGTCCAGCTAACTGCCACCGAGAGGTTGAAAGACGTGTTTTTCTATAGAATGAAACAAGATTTTGAGCTCGCAGAATGTATTAAGAAAAGAGACAAGCAGTCAGATTCATCATAGGCCAATCACTCAGGTAGTTAGGAATAGAAGGATAGCTCATGGCATAGACCTGAAACTGACCAATCATCAGCTAATTCTGTAATATATATTAATCATGCCTGCCACATCGGGAACTCACAATAATTTTCTCTACTCTTGACCTACAGTACTATATGACCTCTTCTAGAATAAGATGCCGATGCCAAAGTTTTTACAGTTACTTGAAATCTGAATTAATTTAATGAAATTAGTAATTCAAATATCTACTGGTTTGAACATAAAACAGTGGTTGTGGGGAGCTTGAATGAGCTAGATTCCATGGTGGTATATTTTCTATTCATTCAAAGACATTTTAAAACTGTTAGATGAAAGTGAAATGTTTAAGCCTCTCGTGTTTTGGGCAGTGGACTTTACGTGATGAATCCAAATCTAGACCAAGGCCCTTAACTCTTTAACTACTGCAAGCCGTGTTTCATGGCTCGAGCCACTTCCGATTTTGGACCGCAAGCCATTTCACGGCTCAGCAGGAAATGACCCAGGAAAGTTGATGAAGAAAAGATGCAGGAATTTTGATTCGGTGAATTATGTCTTGTTTTTGCGAGTCGTGTGTTATTCGTGGTGTGTACTGTGATGTGTATGGAGCCTGGGTCATCGAATAGTCAGCTGTCTAATATGTTTCGTTTGCTGAAAACTGCTAGAGAAATGATAAATCTGTGGGCACAAGAAGGTAAAAAGGAGTGACAGAATGTCACTGGATCTAGATCTAGATCTGGTGATGAAGGGTTAGATCTGTGCATCAACTTGAGTGATGAAGTGAACAAAAGTGGGCGTGATCAGCCAGTTGTGACACACTAGATCTACATCTAAGAAAAGGAAAAGACCTATGAAAAGACCATCTGGGCATCTCTGCGAGTTGTAAATGGAAATGAATTTAGATCTAGACCAACACAGACACTCTAAGCTTCAATACAAACAGTAACATCTGATGCAGTCTGTATGACTATGATACTTATTGATAGTCAAAGACAGTAGTGTTTCTTATTTTTTGACTGTGTCAGAATTTTCTCCATAACTTTTTTCTTCATAAATGAATGTATAAAACTTTTGTAGATTGTTGGTACATGCATTGTGCACATGGTGAAGAAGTATCAAGTCAATACAATAAAATGGTACAGAGATCAGAGGAGTGTAAGTTGAACATTTGTGGTTACTTCGCATAATTACTTTTTCTATGTAATTATTTCTTCCCCCAAAAATCAAAGTTTTTTGCATCAAAATTAAATTTAAATTGCAGATTTGTGAAGTTCAACATCTTAGCTCTTTGTGCATATGCAATACTTGATTACTTCTGAATATATAGTCTTAATCCATTGTATAAGTGAGGGAAGTGTGTTCTCAAAAGTAAGTCAGTAAAGTAGGTCAGTCCAATGGTGAAAAACCCACTGGCAATCAAAGAGTTAACATTCATACTGTGCACTGCATTGAAATTATATGTACTCAATCAGAATGCAAGAAATGAAAAAGATCACGGAAATTATGATAATACATCTAAATATCTTTACCATATATGAAATAATAAGTAAATGAGCCTAGATTCACAATTCGCCCAGTAACAGAAACATTAATTTGATTAAATCATTCCCTTCTTGCCCCATTTATTTTCAGCATTTTCCAGCTATTAATGCTGACCTTGAAAGATTTGGAGACCGTGTTGCTGGAGAAATCTACGATCTCTCACTTCGGATGGAAGCTGAACAGCCAAAGGTAGCACTCATTTCTTAATTATATGATAACTTTCATCATGTAAGGAACTTCCCTCAGCATCATATATGAACGCACATACTGCCTATCCGTTTGTTTTGCATTTGAAGAAATAGCATATTCTTAGTTAATCATGAACAATAGGATAAAAGAGCAGTTAAATAAGAGTTAGGCATTGATGTTGTTGTGATATATATATATGTAATTAGAAATGTAAAAAAGGTTACAGAAATGTCATAAAGCTTTGCACCTATATAGCAGTAAAATATTGACGGTAAGTTATTTTGATAGGTTGCTGGTTCAGCAAAAATTATTCTTTTTATAAAGTTTTTACCTTTTTTTTTAGATGCTTTGCTGTGAATTATCTTGGAATGTTTTCTTGACATCACACAGCTGGAGCAGATTGATGCCTGGGGAAAGCGGGTGGACAAACTTATTGTTTCAACAGCCTGGCAGAAAATGAAGGCTATTTCTGCAGAGGAAGGTCTCATTGCCAGTGCATATGAAAGGAAATTTGGGGAATGGAGGTAAGAATTGATGAAGAAGTTCAGGATTTTTTGGTACAAGTACGGTCGGAATCACCATATGCTGGCTCAGTCTGCTCACCGAAGCTCTGCCACTGAAGATGGATGTGGAACAAGTTCTCATCGGGGTCACCACCTTTCTGATTCACTTCATATTAAAATAAAACATCCATTCCCGCTACTTCTAAAGAAGGGTATATCACTTTCCACCAGATATCCATGACTGTTATAACCACAGTAAGACAGTAGTAATAGCACTTATTTGTAAGAGCTGGGACTAGTCTCACTAGATCGCCTGGATTTGAACTCTGGTCTGTGATTTATTATAAAACTTTATATGGCTTGGAGCAGCTTGTTAGAGTGAATTAATCAACACCAATGGAAGAAAGAGCACACTGGGTTCAGGCCAAATAATGAATATCTAAAGATCGTATGGGAATCCTTGTGATCATCCTTAAGATTATCACTGCATACTTATCTGAAGAAAAGTAAAAATTCAGACACCACAACAATAGTCGATTGGAATCAAAATATTGTGCAAAAACTGATCTGATAATCTTCACAGTGAAAAGACAGAAGTTTACATAACTCAGTTTGTACCATTTGAAACCAGACATATTTTGCAGTTTGTTTTTTTCAAGAATTTTGCTATCTTACTTAAAAAAAAAAAAAAAATTCGTGAAACTGTTAAAAAAAAAATAAAAAAATCCAACAACTTAAATATACGCTGATACACTGAGGCTGGAATATAATCTTAGAGAAAGGAGATTATTTCATGAAAAAAGCATGAAGGTCACTCACAAGGATAGGGAGGCTGGTCGCAGTATAATTTACATTAACACTTCAAGAGCTGTGAAGAACACCAAAAGTGCAGTAAGCAAGTAAGAAAAGTAGAAGGAGATTTGAGTTGGAAATGAAAAAAGCAGTTATCTTTGTGGAGTATCATATGACTTATTACTTATGGATTGGAGTTATAAAAGATCCTTTTCATATTTTTTGGGGGGGGTTAATTGTATTCTAGCTGGTGACTAATTTTTATGCTGAAAAACATGTTTTTTTTAGCTGAACAATTTCAGTAAAGTGAAGTTCTACTTTACTCATTTTCAGTTGTTACCTGTACCTGTTGAAATTTGTTATTTCCAACTATTTCTTACAGCCGCCTGTACCAGATAGCGAAATTTTATCTGTTTGAACCATCAGGGGGATTGTACGGATGTCCTCTGGCTATGACAAATGGAGCTGCAAAGACACTGGAGGTAAAGCACCAAGTTCTTCACCAGTAGGGTTTACAACAGTAGGGTTTATTTATCCAAGAAGTATCAGTAGAAACCACTGCTGTCACACAGAGATCTCAATTCATATTCCATGAATGATAGTATAGATTTAAAGGCAATGTAGGTGCAGTACTTTCTTATTATATTGCATGTTGTTGGAAAGAAAGTCAGAGTCAATGTACACAGCATCAGAAGTGAATCTATAACAAGATCCGCTTCATGACACTTGAGGAGTAAAGTGGTTACAATGGCACAAGTTAACGCATGAGGCAAATTTGTGTCCTGCCATTTTACCCTATCCATAATTGTGCTGACTTTTAGAATAAGACCTGTCGACCAGCTTGATCTAATCCATTTGGTTCTTTTCTCTCTCAGAGCATCATTTGCTTTGGAGCATGTCAGTTCAGACATATGGTCATTGTTTGTGTGTGTATGTGTGTGTGTGTGTTTTTCTGTCTGTCTGCCTCTTTCTTTCATTCCTTGTACTGTACTACACCAAACAGTCGTGTTAAGTTATGATGATCATAGATAGAACAAAGTGTATGAAATCTAAGCTATTTCGTTGTTAATCTTTTAAATCTTTCACTGTCAGGACATTATTTTGTCAACCTGTTGTCTCTCCTGAGATATAATTGTTCGTCCTTGTTTATAATTGAAGGAAAGATATCAAGGGAAAGTTGCCAAGACCAATCTAAGAATTTGTTATGGTTGCATTTGTGGCAGTGGAAGAGTTAGCAAGAAAAACAAGTTATTTGTTATATATATTATGATTCCCCATACTTTAACTCTAGAACTGCGACCCAGCCTAAGGGCTTCAATGCCCTGCGGTGCATCTTGCCGGGTTTGTCAGTCTGGATCTCGACACTAGTACTTAGCCTCAGGATGTTTGTTCTGACAAAAGAGACTCCGCCTTGGCTTTGGAGTGACACAATACAGGCCCAGATTGACCACCTTGCTGACCAATGTCTTTCTTTAATCCCTCCCCT